>RQTK01001369.1:9375-55174 GCA_003991915.1 Elysia chlorotica | reverse complement strand
CGCTCTCTCTCTTTCTCTCTCTCTCTCTCTCTCTCTCTCTCTCTCTCTCACTCATTCCCACTTTCTCTGCCTCTCTTCTCACTCGCTCCCACCGTCTGTTTGTCTGTCTATCTTTGTCTGGCTATGTCTGTATCTTTCTCCCTCTCTCTCTATCTCTCTCCCTCTCTCTCTCTATCCCTCTATTTCAATCAAATACTACAGAGCCACCAATCTGCTTGGAGGCCCCAACCCCTTTATACTTAGATGCAGGGGCGCATATTGAAGACCTTAACAAAGACATAGAGGAATTCGAAGTAAGGGCCGCTATAAAATGGGTTAACTCTGGCAAATCTCCGGGGGGGCGACCAAATTCTCAATGAAATGTTAAAATGTGGTATAGACCACATTGCATCATTCCTAAGGGTAGCTTTCCAAAAAATCTTTGACACGGGACATTTCCCCACAAATTGGACCAAAACTATCATTGTTCCTATACATAAGAAAGGTGATATAAACACATGCAATAACTATAGGCCTATATCGTTAACTTCTTTAGTATCTAAATTATACACTTGTATCATTAATAAAAGACTTACATCCTTTGTCACAAGGTTCAATATTATTCCAGAAGAACAAGCAGCTTTTAGGAAAGACTACTCTACCATTGACCACATATTTACCCTCTATGCCATGATAATGAAACAGTTTGCGAAAGACAGAAAACTGTATGTCGCATTTGTTGATTACAGCAAATGTTTCGACTCTGTCAATAGAAAAGCACTTTTAAATATTTTGAATCGAAACGGTGTCACGGGAAAATTATTGAATGCTATTGAAGGAATATACAATCAAGTTTCATCAGCAGTAAGAAATAACTTTAAATTATCAGAATATTTTGACTGCCCTGTTGGTGTAAGACAAGGATGTCTTCTCAGTCCACTACTGTTCAGTATATTTATCACAGAATTGTCACACAATATGAACAGAAAAGGCAAGCATGGTATACAGTTTGTATCTGACAGACAGGTTATTCACCATCTATTATTTGCCGATGACGCATTGCTTGTTTCTGACACTGTAGTTGGACTACAGCGAAAGCTTGATATACTATGCAATCAGACTTCAAGATTAGGACTCTCTGTTAATATCGATAAAACCAAAATAATAGTTTTCAGAAAAGGAGGCTTCTTAAGTAAACATGAAAACTGGGTGTATGGAAACTCACCACTTGAAATCGTTAACTCATACAGATATCTGGGAGTAGAATTTACTTCAGGTTTGAGCTTCACAAGTTTAACTTCAATGCTAGTAAATAAGGCCAAGCAAACAAGTTATGAGTTGACGAAATGTTTGGGAGCTTTAACGTGTCAAGATCTAAAATACTTTTTAAACTCTTTGATTCTAAAGTACAGCCTATTCTCTCCTATGCCAGCGAGCTTTGGGGTACTCGTGATTACACAGAAATAGAGCAAGTGCACACTACCGCAATAAAACGCTTTTTAAATGTATCGATCCATTGCTCCAATACTGCTCTCTATGGAGAGACAGCTAGGTTTCCACTACAAATTAATACAAAAATTCGATGCTTAAAATACTGGTTAAGACTTCTAAAAATGCCAGAATCTAGGATACCCAAACAAGCCTACCAGTGCTTAAAAAATTAAATGAAAAGAAAGTAAAATCTTGGGTAACTGATATAAAACATATGCTATGTTCTAATGGATTTGGTCATGTCTGGATATTTGAATGTGTTGGCAACGAAACTTCCTTCTGCAATGTTTTTAAAAGGAGATTGTGCGCCGTGTTTAAACAAACTTGGTCTGCCAAATTATCAGAGAATGAAAGTATGTTATTCTATTCTTCATTTAAATCCATGATCTGTGTTGAAACATACTTGTTGAATAATTGGTTACCATTAAACTTAAAAAATGCTTTAGTAAGATTTCGACTCGGTGTTTCAGAGATAAATTGTCATAAATTCAAATATTCAAAAGATATCACACTGCAATTGTGTCCAGTTTGTAACACAGTTAGAGAAGATGAATACCACGTATTAATGATTTGTAAAGCATACGAGGAGCTTCGAACCACGTTCATCCCTCCCAAATACCTTACCATTCGAAATAGAAGTAGATTAAGTGTACTAATGTCAAATAGAAATCTTTATTCAAATGTTGCCATATATTTACAGCATGTCTTGAAACTAAGAAAATCTCTGATATAAATGAAATTCTCAGCACTATTAGGCATAGTGTCGCAGGAGTCTTTTCAGATTGTGTATATCAAGTCTTGTATAAAACAAAGCTTTGTCCTTTCTATTTTATTGTTATCTTGACAATATGAACTATAACTTTGGATAAACTATATACTCCCTGAACTGTTTATGTAGTACAATTTAGACTAAATTACATATCTTCAAAAACATATCAGTACAAGTTATCGAACTGAAACATCGTTTATGATTAAAAGTTTCTCAAAAGCGTCATAAATTGGGCGAAAAGACTCAGAGAGCTAATCGAAAGTGATGTTACCATTAATTTTTTTTAATCTTTTTCTTGGACATTGTAATATTGTATTTTTTGTCATATTTATATTATATCTAAATCATTTTCAGACTTTATTAATTTTTAGCACACCTTTGGCTTTTGTGGTGAGAAGAAGAAGTGTGAATTCAGTAAGACTTATGGAATGTAGTAAGAAGACAATTATAACCTTGTATAGTTATAACTTTGTAAAGTTGTCTGAGCAAAGAGATGAGTGGCGTGCCAAGATCACCTATGTCTGCTCTAGAAAAGGTACTTGATGATGATGATGTTGATGATGATGATAATTATGATAATGATGATGATGAAGATGATGATGATGATAATGATGATGATGAAGATGATGATGATAATGATGATGATGATGATGATGATGATGATGATGATGATGATGATGATGATGATGATGATGATGATGATGATGATGATGATGATGATGATGATGATGATGATGATGATGATGATGATGATGATGATGATGATGATGATAACGATGAGGACAGTGTGGTATGATCGGGACTCAAACCTGAGACCATCAAATTAAATTCGTTATACCTATGGTAAATGAGCTTTATCACCCCTCGTCCGAAACATTATTATCTTTGTCGAAAAAAAAAGCTACAGACTAGTAGCCAATAAGGATTTCAAAGAAAAACAAAGGCCGAAAAAAAAAGAAACACAGCATAGGAGAGAAATGATGAAAGAAAGGAGAAAAGTAAATAGACATAAAAAGTGATAAAGGAATTGAAAAAAAGAAAGAAATAATGAAAAGATAATAGGCAAAATGACAGAAAGGTTTAAAGAAAGAAAACAGCGAAGGAAGGGTGTCAAGAAAAGAGATGAAAACAACAAAAAAAAAAATCGGAGGAAATAAGTGCATATGAAGAGAATATAAAAAAGGAAAAGCGTGAATAAAGGAAGGAGCGGAAGAAAAGAATAAAGAAAACAAGATAAAGAAAGTACGAAGCAAAGGAAACAAAAGGGACGAGAAAGAGCGACATGGTTTCTCTTTGTTTTTACTGGCGTGGCTCTAACTTGGATAGTAATTTAGACTCAGTTAATGTTGAGTTAAGACAGTAAAATCAACTAACGTTTTTTTTTAATGCGCCACAACCATGCTTCATGGCTCTAGACGCTTCCTAAGTCCAACGTCCATGTAGATCTAGTTCTGCTTTCGATTCTCGTGAACCCTCAACTAGATCTAGATCTAGATTTCTAAGTCAACTCATAAGTCCTAAGTCTCAAGATATCTAGATCTAATAATTATTATCAGCCCGATTTGACACACTTGAACTTGAAGTTACTCAATTTTGTTGTACACTGTAGGCCTAATGCTTACTTATTGAGTATTGAGTGATTGTGGCAGGTTATGAAAGGTCTAGATCTATCATTCTAGATCTAGATCTATGTATTAGATCTAGTTCACTGATTAATGTGTTTTTTTTTTGTTAAAAAAAAAAAAAAGATTTCTAGGCTATAGATCTATTTAAAACCTAAACATGAACTTTAGAAACTAAGAAAGGCTACGCTCATCTAGATTTAGATCTAAATCTCGAGACCTATTAGGTCTTTCTTAAAATTGAATTAGATATCTAGATTTTCTTATTTAGAGGAATAGTATCTAGACAGGAGATTAAATTTTTGCCTGTTGATTATGCCAAATATCTGTCATGTTTTTATATTGTAGATCTATATTTATAAGTGTTCCTTTTACCAACTAATTTGAAGCTTAAAACACTGAGAAAGCAACATGGCTGCTGTTCTGAAACACTGGCGAGAGTCAGCAACGTTGATTCTTGCCACTTCAAAAGTCTCACAGGGATTAGTTGTCAATTTTGCCGGAGCCAAGTCGTCTGAAAAGTCTGTAACACCCGAACAAAACAGGGATTGGGTGAGGGGTTCAGATGAGACCGCCTATAAGTCTGGCACAGGCTTCGATGTCCTCATGATAAAGCGCAGTGGGAAAAGCAAGTTTATGCCAGACCTTCATGTCTTCCCAGGTGGTGTAGCAGATGATTCAGATTTCTCCAGCCGCTGGCTAGCTGTGTTCAAACGCCTGGGCTCAGACACGCAGAAAACACTTTTTTCTCAAATATCTGAGAAACTTGAAGATGCATGTCCTATGATTGCTCGTCACAGAGAGCCAGAATTTTCCACACTCCCTGCTGATGTAGCTTTTCGAATATGCGCCATACGCGAGACCTTCGAGGAGGCTGGAGTTCTGTTAGCGCGGCCGGCCTTGGATTCTAGAAAACTTGTGAAGCGGATCTGTACAGAGAGAGAAGACCACAGTTACAGAGCCCAATCCAGTGGATCTTTGAACACAGCGTACACTCACGAAGATCCCCAGGTAGTGGTTTAGTTTCCAGTAAAGTTTTTATTATTAGTTTAGTTTGCTTGTTTTAGCAGTGTTTTTAAAGTCAAATTATATAGAAATGCAATTTTATTTATAAAGAATTTATATTTGTAACTCGAAGTTACAAAAAAAAATATTCCCTTGAGAAAAAACTTGTAAACACTAAGAGCTCGAATGAAAAAGTAGGCCTAAAACAATAAACTCATTCAGATTCAGAAGATGGCATAGATGTACTAAAGGGAAAAGGCAAAACAAATTCAACACAATTTACTAATGGAGCTGCCAACATATTTAAACATGGCCATTTATAAATTGAATGAAGCACTAGATCATGGATGTTTAAAGAAAATTTGTGGTCTCCAAATAAATGGCTCAAACTTTTCTATGTAGAAAAAAAAAATAAAATTAGAGTCTCGACGCTGATAAATGCTGCCGCATTCACACGTCAGTCCCGCTGCTTTTAAGCTTAAGCTATCGAAAAACAAAAATATGTTTCTTTGTTAGGGTGTCTTCTCTTCCTGATGAAGACATGTTTCACTTTGTAATTTATGATGATCTTTCCTTGCCCATGATCAATGATTCAGGGATGGAACTGATTTCTGGTGATGAAAACTTTGAAGTGAACGTACTCAGAAATGAAAACTTTGAAAAAAAAAAACGTACTCAGGAAAAAAAAAGAGAGAGAGAGAGAGTGAGAGAGATAGAAATCCAATGTTTTAAAAGAATTAGGAAGATTGTCCAGTAAGAGGCAAATATCCGGCATTTTCCAAACACAAGCTCAAATCTTCTATGGTTCTCCTTGATCTTTTGTGGGACTTTTGATTGAAGTTATAGAAAACCGGATTATTTATCGCTAGTAGAAGATGCACTTATGTCTATGTAGATCTAGGCCCCAGCTGAGAAAACTGAATTATTGGGTAGCCTCGATGTTGTGCTAGGCCATGCCTAAGTAGCATACTCAATACCGGAGGATAACAATTTGTCACCACCGGATGTTACAGATAGATGAGACTGATGCACTACCTACTGCACTACCAAGGCTCTATCCACATATTATATGGCACCATATTTTGATGCCAATAAGGTGCTAAAAACCTGGAGGGCTTGAGTGAACCCCAATGCCGACTGGTTCCTGGTTAAAAAGAAGAGTAAATAATCTTATGAACTCTCTGAATCTAATAATTTTAACTTTTTTACATTCCTACGCCTTCTCCAGAGGGCTCGAGTGAACTGTGATGCTGGCCAGTTCCTGATTAATGAAATAGACAAAATAATTTAATGAATTCACCAAATCTTGTTATATATATACACCATATTTTGTTTGCCCCTAAGCTGCTGAGGACCTGGAGGGCACTGGTGAATCTTCAGGCCGGAAAATTCCTGTAGATGTACCTGCCCTCCGTATACCCCTCTCCTCCTCCCTCTTGATCACTTCCCCCCTCTGTCCTTCCTTTTCCAAAAGAAAATTTTATGAACTTATCACACCTTTTTCCACAATCAGGTGCTAAAGACCTGGAGGGCGCGAGTGAACCGTGACGCGGGCCAGTTCCTCGAGATGTGCCTGCAGTTGGACCTGGTGCCCGAGATCTGGTGCCTCAAGGAGTGGGCCAACTGGCTGACCCCAATACACGGCAAGGAAAACAGACGCAGATTTGACACCTTCTTCTATGTCTGCTGCGTGGACCACAAGCCCGAGGCCGAGCAGGATTTTGGGGAGACAGTCAACGTATTGGTGAGACTTAACTGAGACTGTGAGAGATTTCCTGGATGTTTTGTTTTATAGTTTATTTTTATTTTTTTAACTTTATTCATAATGCTATCATTATATTGTTGAGTAGAGGTTGGGGGGGGGGGGGGGGGATAAAAAATACCCAGTCATTTTTCGTAAAAAAAAAATTCTAATTAATATAAATGAAATGTGAATTTTCTAGAAATTTTTATATATTCCTCATGTCAAATTGAATGTTATACTAAAAATCCATTTCTACACTGTACTATACCACGATATGCAATTAGGATTAATTTGAGGATTGTTCTTTCTCTTCTTCTTCTTCTTCTTCTTATAATAATTATTATGATTATTATTAATCATCATTGTTGTTACTGTTCTTTTGTTGTAACTATACATCTAATAATCCAGTGGGCCCCACCGAGACAGCTCCTGTCTGCTTACTTCCAGGAGAAGGGCGGGCTCGGCTACCCGCAGATCTATGAACTGTCACGTTTGCTGAACTTTGCCTCAGCCGACGATCTACTGGCCCTGGTGTCGAGCTCAGGGCGGGCACGCGTGGAACGATGGTTCCCAGTCCTGGGTGTGTGCACCGATCACATCCTGACTATCATGCCAGGTAGGTTAACTGCGCTTGTCAAAATTTTTTGTTGTTGTTGTTGTAGCTTGCTGGCTTTTTTTCTACATTTATGTGCATCTTATTCAGTGGTTTCTGAAGATAAGCTTCGAATTAAGAGAATCAAACCACTTAAACTTTGAATGATGAGTCTTATTTTAGTAGTGCCAAAGAAAAAAAATAACCTATTGTTTTGCAAAATTCAATTTATGAAAAATTTGAATTATCAGACTTTGTTTTGTGAGGTTTCCACTATACTTTTTCGAGACACCAATTCCTTTTTTTTCTTCTTCATACTATTACAATCACTGTCTATGGAATATTTTAATTTTTAGGATATCCCCAAAAGGTTTATTTTTTGGAAGCAAATTCCTTTGTATTTAATCGTGATCTTGTAGAAAAATCAAAGTGATTGATTCCTCTGATATAGATTTTTAGAAGTATTTTTGTTCTTCAGAATTAATTTTTAAGAATATTTTTGTAGTACATTGAGATAATTCATTATCTGTGAGGGGGCTCAGGGAACAATGTATAACGGTAGGTAAAAGACGTCACTTCCATTCATGAGATTTCAAGCACCATCCTTGCATTCGCCATTTTGGTGTCAGAGTTTTTGTCAAAAGCTTTGCAAAATATATTGTAAAAAAAAAATATGTTTAGCCCAGTGATGCCAATTTTTCGTAAATTTACGGAATTCCTTTAAAAAAAGTTGTCCTCCAAAGTTCCGTAAAAAAAAGGCACCGGTCCGAGCTCCTTCAAGTTTTCAGTCAATCTTCATGCAGCCTTTCATTGACTTACTGAAACGGGAAAAGCAATTAAAGGAAGAAGTGAACTGGAAAAAGTACGAACATCACTGAGCATGCGTTAACTTATTCACTAACAAAGTAACCATCCGACCATTCGATTTGAGTTCGGAATATAGGATTTATGTGAAAACTAATCTCGATCAAAGACTTCAGTTGGATTTATTTTGTGTTATTCAAATTACAGCTGCATATACGTGAATTAGGTCTAAACTAGAGCAGTAGGAGTATCTCGATCTAAGGACTTTGTATAGACCTAGGTAAGAATTTCATGACATGATTCATTGATTAGAAACAATCGAAAAATAAAATTTGGTCCGTGATGGAATTTGTTGATCGTGTTGGTCAAACGGACACTAAAGAAATTATTAAAGGGGTGAAAATTGGCATTGGTTAGACAACAAAGATGCAAATGGCGATTTCTTATAGGATTACTACCAAAGGTTAAGCTATTATGGCTTACTCCATCACATGTAAAACTAGAGTCAACTAGATCTATTTTTCCAACGAGAAAAAAGGCCCTGCATAGTCATGCTAAGAAGAAATATCACAGCAGTACACGTAAAGCATTGAAAATCAGCCAGGACTGCTTTCCACCCTCATTTTGCTCCAGATTCAATACAATATTACATTCATACCCCAATACAGTCAAGAAAGAGAATTTGAGTTAGTTCACACGAAAACTACAGTAACTCATATTAATAACCATGTTGTTATTAAGCGTATCAATTCCGTTAAACTGCAAAAAAAAAAAAAACACTAGTACCTTTGCTTGAACAAAACTATGAGCCAACAATGAACCAACTTGAACGTAGGGACACAAATTAATGTTTTCAAGGGTATTTATATACAAACGTTTAATAATATATTGCATTTATATAGCGCACTTAAATGAACAATCATGCTCAGTGCGCTTAACAATTTCCATTATCACATGTACAAAAGAATAATAATCATGTAATGTTGGCACAATACAATATTACATTCATACCCCAATACAGTCAAGAACGAGAATTTGAGTTAGTTCACACGAAAACTACAGTAACTCATAACCATGTTGTTATTATGCGTATCAATTCCGTTAAACTGCAAAAAAAAACAACACTAGTACCTTTGCCTGAACAAAACTATGAGCCAACAATGAACCAACTTGAACTTAGGGACACAAATTAATGTCTTCAAGGGTATCTATATACAAACGTTTCGGCTTTATTTAAGCTGGCTATGCAAACTAATGTGGTTGTCATCATGTGGTCTTTCTGTCTGTCTGTCTGTCTCTCCCTCTCTCTCTCTGTCTCTCCTAGTCGCTACCCCCACATTATAGATATAGCCCCTGGCTCTCTTTTATAAATTTGATGACATCATCAGTATAAATCTGAAACTATGAAAAGGAGATGATGGGAAAAGTTCAGAATCAAAATACAATCTTGATAGTATTAGATCTAAATGTGGTTTTTTTTGTGTGGCTTTTTTCAAACAACCATACAGAGGATTTAATAGCATTCAACCAACAACTGAAGACAAAAAGTTAATCAAAATTAAAGTTTTTTTCCTCCTTATCCATCAGTCTCTGTCTCTGTCTGTCTGCCTTTCTCTCTCTCTCTCTCTCTCTCTCTCTCTCTCTCTCTCTCTCTCTCTCTCTCTCTCTCTCTCTCTCTCTCTCTCTCTCTCTCTCTCTCTCTGAGTGAAGACGTGTTCTCTTGGCTCTTCTAAATTAGCCCCTGATCGGCGAGTTGTGCACGATTTGTATAAACTACAGGATGAAGAGTTATAACTACTTAACCGGGACTTTGTGAGGATTCGTGTGAAGTTATTTGTGCAATTTTTGGACAATTAGTTAAAAAGTGATTAATTAATTAAGACATATTGCTATCAAACTACCAAATATCGACTGTTTGGTATTCGTGCTTTAGCGAACTCATGTCAACCCTTGCTCAATGGCGAAGGGCTATCGGCCTATTTGCCGGCGGCAACCATGGCCCAAGTGTGGAACCAGCAACAAAGCTCAAATCAAATATTTTTTTTTATAGGCTTAAACATAATACTCGCAGTTGTTGCCCTCTTGTTGTGCTACATCTACAGTGAACATTATTCTAAATGGCGAACCCAGGACCGACATCGGGATCCAGTGTTGCTGATACACATTCAATCACAAAGAAGTTTTTGACAAACTAGACAGACTCCAGGCAGCTAGTGAAACAATCACGAAAAACATCTTGTGTGCACCGTAGCGACACTAAAAAAAGATTTGAGCGACCTAAAGGGTGTTGTAGCAGAAAAAGACACAGAAATAGCCTCGATAATGTCTTTCACTGAAACCCAACAACTAGACATTGACGCCAACATCGAAGAAATAAGCAGAACAACCAGCAGGATTGAGAAACTTGACAAAAAAAAAGACAGAGATGCAAGAGCAGTATAATTCTAGAAGGGAAAACGTTATCGTACACGGACTCAAGGAGGGGTCTGGCGAAAGAAACACGTCACTGAAAGAAAAGCCTGTAGTGTTGTTTAATCAAAAAGTTGGTGGAAAATCCTGGACCAATACAGACCTTGCCTGCGTCCACCGACTGCAGTCCACCAAGAGTACCAATCAGCCTGTGATCGCTAAGTTTATCCTTTTTACGGATTAACTTCAAGTCCAAGGAAAAAGAGAGGCCCTGCGTGAAAATAACATAAATGTGTCACATGATCTAACAATAGATCAGAGAGACCAACTAAAACGACTGCGTGAAAACGGACAGAAGGGATATTTCCTGAAAGGCAAACTTATTGTTGAGGGAGCCAACAGCCACCATTCTCTCACAGGAGGTCGTCGCCAAATGAAGGCCAACCGCCGAGTGCCCCAACACCACGCAGTAACCGCATGACACCACGTGGGCTTTTTACCTAATATTAAGATTGTGTCATATGACATAGATGGACTGCTACACAAAATTGACGACATCTCATAGCTCCATGCGACAACTCCATACTCGCATCCCTTTATGAATTTGATATGGTTTGTCTGCTAGAAACATGCATGGCAGAGGACTCGCTTCCTTCTTCTTTCTTCCAAAACTACCAAAAATATTTCTGCCCTGCCAAAAAGCTATTTAAACGTGGGCGCTGCTCAGGAGGAGTTATTTTGTGTGTGGAAAGAACTTAAGTCGATTCCGTGTCAGAGATTAAAAACGATCTGTACAGTGTACTTACATTGAAAGTTAGCCTGCACGATCGCACTAAACGTGAGATTATCTTTATTTCTGCTTACATCCCTTCATATCAGTCACTTACTATGAAACCGGTGTTAGAAACGGATTTGAAAATCTTCGAGGACTATCTTTGTCAACTGAAGCTCTTATATAAAGACGGTAACTTGATAATAAGTGGTGATCTAAATGCCCGCACTTCAAGTGTACAGCACTTGCTCGAATGCAGTGAAATGGAGAAACTCTTTGGCGGAAAGTATTATTTTCACTCTGCAATCCGAGGACAAGATTAGAAGAAAATCACAGGACAATACAACAAATACTATTGGAAAAAGTCTTGTGGATATGTGCGCTCAACTTGAGCTAATCATCCTCAACGGGCTGCCCGCCGGAAACGCAGAGGGAGCGTTCACCTATATTTCTCCTAATGGAAATAGCGTGGTTGACTATTTCTGTGTATCTGGAAGTCTGTTACACTGTAATGCATCGTTAACTCTACATGTACATGATTTCGTTGATTCTTGGCACATGCCAGTCTCGCTGTCTATATCTTGGGGCACAGGCCAAAATGAAATTACCCATAAACATGTAGACTATGAATATTGTGAAAAAGATTATTTTGAATTTCCTGAAAAAAGACATCATTTTACAACTGCGTTAACATCACATGAGTATCAAGTACGATAAAAAATCTTTTTGAACTTTTAAACACTAATTTCGATCTTGCAATCGAAAAGTTCACTACAATGCTTTGCCAATGTGCCCGCACAATGACAATAACGATAAAAGCTGGTTCTAGTATTTCATCTACCAATTGCTACTAATATAATGCGTTAAATGTCTTAGGACATCCTGGGCACAACATAGCCGTTGCCGTGCTGACGCGCCATAAAAACAACTCACTCACTCACTCACTACCAAGTCAAAACTGTTTGATAATGAGTGCCTTGTATGAGCCATGAAACATTTGTGTAAATATCGAAAATCTCATAACCAACACGACAATTTAACTATGTTAAACTCATAGCAGAATCTAAGATTCTCTTAAAGAAGAAAAAATATCTTTGCTCCTATTCTAAGATTACCACATTATGCAATAGCTTAAAGAACTCATCTAATTTCTGGAAAGAGGTCAAATCAATAATGCCTTTATACTTAAATGCAGGAACGCATATTGAAGACCTTAACAATCTTTACAAGATTCTTTCATATGTCCATACTAATTGTACATCAAACACACTGCACACAAACACAAACACACACACACACACACACTCAATATCCAAAAGCAAAATTTGACATGATATTACTTATAAATCAAGATAATTTTTAAATAGGTGTCTTGAGGTGTTTTTTGAATATTGCAACATTGCCTGCAAACCTCAGTGAAAAAGGCAGAGAATTCCAAACACATGGGCCTGCAACACTGAAAGCTCTGTCCCCATAAGTCTTAAAGCTAGATTTTGGTACCTGTAAGAGTTTGGAATTTTGTGACCGTAAGTCTCTTGTAGGTGCATAAGGACATAGTAATTCCTTTAAATAAAGATGGTCTGATGTTTGAATTGCATTGAAACAAAAAACTGCAATTTTATATTCAATTCTGGCTTTGACAGGTAGCCAGTGAGGTGTTTGTAATATATGTGTTGCACTTTCCGATTTAGACTTGCCCAAAACCAACGGAGCAGCACAATTTTGCACTTTCTGGAGTTTCATAATTTTTTCATCTGAGAGTCCCACTAGCAATGAATTGCAATAGTCCAAATGAGACAATACCAAAGAAATTACTAGTGTCTTGATTGATTCTGTATTTAAAAAAGACTTCATTTGAGAGATCTTACGAATTTCATAGAACATGGACCTGATCATAGAATTTATTTGATGTTCCATAGACAGGGTGCAGTCAAGAATAACACCTATATTTTTGGCTTTATCAACAAAAGTGATCACTGCACCTGCAACATTGATACTTTCAGTTTCAACTTGGTTAAGTTTTGACTCGGTGGAACATATCAATACCTCAGTTTTGTCATTGGTCAGTTTGAGCTTGTTGTCACCCATCCAAGATTTTACAGATTCATAGCAGTTTTCTAATTTAGAGACCAGTAATGGAAAGTCGGCTAGACAAGCAGATTGATAAAGCTGAGAATCATCAGCATACAAGTGATAATCAATGTCGTGTCGTCTAAAACAGCTGTCACAGGTAAAGTATAAAGCGTATACAGAATAGGGCCCAAAACAGATCCTTGGGGTACACCAAATTTCAAGTGAATTTGACTGGAACACTTTCCTTGTAACATCACTAACTGTGATCTTTCAGTGAGATTTAAACCACAGTAAAATACTACCCGATGAGCCAAAAGTACCAGCTAACCTTTTGAGAAGGATGTAATGGTCAGTAGTATCGACAGCAGCCGACATGTCTACTGACATTAATTTGGGGTGTGTTTTGAGATTTTTAATCTGGTACGACACTGTACCGGTTGGTGAAAACGTTCATTGAAAAAAAAATTTTTCCAGTTGGCATCACTGCTTTCCTTCATTTTTTGGTATTAAAAAAAATGTGTTTAGTCTTCATTTTTTTGTATCGGAGCTTTTTTTCTTGTTTGGATGGAGATGCGCTTTTTTGTTAAGATGGTTTTCATGCGTTGGAAACTTGCCTTTGACTGCGCTATGCGAGATGATATTTCGATGTTGTTTCTGCCATCGCCTGATATTATTGCTCTTAGATATTTAAAGCGGTCACTTTGTTTGAGTTTGGTTCCTTTGATATAGATGTCACACGTCGGCGATATCTGTTCCTTGCTGATAACCATTACCTCTGTCTTTTTACTGTTCAGTTCCAATCCTTTTTTTCCTGCTTTCCTCTTCTACAATGTTTGCTACATTTGGTAGATCATTGTTGTTTTCTGCTTTCAATACTGTATCATCGGCATATCTAAGGTTGTTGATATTGTGACCTCACACTTTTATTCCAGGATGTCCTAAGTTTCGCATGATTATTTCACTGTAAAGAGAGAAAAGGTCTGGAGAGAGCACACATCCTTGTCTTCATGTCATGTAAAAGAAAAAAATTATGATTGCCTTTCAGGAGACGAGCTGTACCCGAATGAACCAGACTTTGTGGCGCAAGAACCAATCAATTTCCATGTCACCCTGGAGGAGTTGAATCGAGCTCATCCGAGTCAGCACAGAAATTATGTAAATTCCCAGGACCAGATCTACTGCCCTCTTTACTCTATCAAGCCACAGAAAGGCCATGTTGGTCCAAATGAAGAGGGAGTGCAGAGTATTTTGGATGAGTATAAATCCAAGCTGTGATACTGGTATGGGCTATTATTCTTATAATCTGCAATGAACACGTACTACTAGTTCGGGGCGAACTGGCTCAAGTGGTAGAGCGTTGGTCTCCAGATTGGGAGGCCTGTGGTTCGAATCCCACAATAGCAGATTTGTTTTTTCAAATTTGTCCGCTGTAACTGGTTGGGTCGGTGTCAGTATAATGTGATCGACTGAGACAGGCGTCAAAGTATCCCTGCCCTATCTCGTGTGTGACAGCACATGAAATAGTCAGTTGTACGTGAAACCAACGCAACCCGACTCAACTTAGGTACTACCTATACAATAACTCAGGGTTATTGTGTCTATGTCTTGTTGGCTTAATGTAAGATATCTGTGATAACAATAACATTGTACAACTTACAAGATTGTGTTTATCAAAGACACTGGTTGATATTATAATAAAACAAAAATAGATTTGTATGTTATGTTTTAAAAAATGGTTAGAATTTGTGAAAATGATAGTTAGCTGTTGTTTTGTAAAACTTTAGATACACACATTATTGGTATAAATTTAATGGAGTGAATGAGTATTACTATCACTATGAAGCTCGTTTAAGTACATCTTGATATGTCGCGTAAAGAGTATGAAAATATAATGGTAGATGAAAGACGTGTCTGATAAAAGCTTGTAGTGACAACTATTTATGTGTTGACAGGGTTGGAGGAGTAAAACAGATAATTTTACACGGATAGGTTGTTTTAAAGAAGAAATGCGTAAAAAAATATTTTTTTTCATTACTGGGGGAAGTGTTTTGTAGCATGATTAATGAAATAGTTCCACAGGAAGCTTACTTGAAAAGATCACTTATAAATATAATTCGTAGATGCCAACAAATTTTTTTAGGACATGTGATGAGAAGAGAAAGACTTCTTGATGTTTTATAACTTGTCTTTCTGTTACTTAATAAATCAAAAAGTCCACTTCGTTTCACTTTAAACAAATTATACCACTGAGAGAACCCCTGTCCTTAAATAGTTTATATTAAACAGTGACAGTAAAGTAAAA
This sequence comes from Elysia chlorotica, assembly GCA_003991915.1. Lineage (NCBI taxonomy): Eukaryota > Metazoa > Mollusca > Gastropoda > Plakobranchidae > Elysia > Elysia chlorotica. The sequence continues at coordinate 39,612 of RQTK01001369.1, read as the reverse complement.
AAAAAATGAATTGGTGCCTTGGAAATAGTTTACATAAATAATAAATCCAGTTCTATGAAAAAAAATTTACCTCAATCGGATACCTCTGTAATTAATTATTATGCAGATATTGTGGTTTTAAATTATTCAAGATATCATTTGCAACAAATATGATTGTGGTAATTTATCTTTATTTTTTTTAGCATAACATGTACATATTCGAGATATAAATTTATGGATATTTTTAAAAAGGAGATTTTTAGGATCTTTGGTTGAAAGAGTTTGTTTTAATTTGGACTGAAATGGTTATTTCTAGTGTGAAAAAAAAACAACCCATTATGATACACATTCAAACAAAAGATCATGAGTCTTATACTTCTTTGTGACTGAGCATGTTGATTAGTATTGAATAAACTTTAGTTTAGAAAACTTAAATTTTAGGTTCATGTTCTCTTTTCCAAATTATTAAAGCTGTTGTAAATCAAGTACATAAAGTGTGTCTCTTTAAAAAATAATTAAGACACACCCACACAGAGCTTTCGTATGGTCATCCCTGTACTGTTTATTTTAGTAATTGACAGAAAGTTTTAGACGATTCATTATTATTTGTTTTTTTATTTCTCTCTTTTTTGAAAAAAAGAATTTCATCATTTTCAATTTTTAATGAGCCTTACCTCTTTCTATATAAAAAAAAAATGTAAACAGAATCATGTGATGATTGTATTTTTTATGTGTAAACACTGACATAATTGCTATATTTCTTTTGGAGACCCCTCTGTCTCTGTAAAAAAAGTTTATAAATAGAATACACGTTTTAATATATAAATATATGGCCCATTTGCCTACCAATATTCAATGTTGTTTCTATCTGATGATTGGGTGAGAGTATATACCTATTATACATGTACATACATTTGTTTGCTCGAGCAGGCTTACAAGCATCACATAACTTTTGTGAGAAAGAGGTCAGCCTAATTCCACATTCAAAATTCAGAAAAATTGTAATTTTTAAAACTACAGAGCAAATAAACAAACATTATGGAAGAAAAACAAAACTTCAGCATAATTTTATTTTCAATTTATTTATCAACATTTTATATTCTATGCTAATGAAGAATAAAGAGAATATTTATAGGCAAGTTGAAAAAATGTGAGGAGAATGATGTGCAACTTTGGACCCGTAGATTAATTCCTTACTGCCAAACCTCAGTTACTAATAATTATAATAATAACAACAATAATAATAATAATAATAATAATAATAATAAAAGAAGAAATATGCAGTTCTACAAATTAATGTCATGGTAAGAGCATATTTGCAATTTTAATCTAATAATAAAATACAGCGGGGAAAAAAGGTGATAAACCGTGAAAGCTGTAAGTCGTAACCATTACAATATTACAACAAACAAAAAACAAACTAATTCAATAACTATTACTAATACTCATAAACATGTCTCCCAGACCTATGCAAAAATGTCATAAAATCGAGATCTTGTTATTTGCAATGAAAAAAAAATGTGTGGGTCAAACAAAAGGATGGGTGGGCATGAGTTTGTAAGCAAACAATTTAAATGCGTCAAAAATTATTGTCCCCGAATAAACAAAAACTAATGAGAACCTCAATCTAAATGCAACCCACAAGCTTTTGAAAAACAGCCCACTACTTTTCATAAGGAATATACAAATCTTTAACCTATATAAAAGAATTATGAATTATGTGACTTGTGCTGGGCGCAAAGTGCAGAATTTTTTGGTAAAAAAAAAGAAGATTGCAAATAAATGATCAAAAGATGAATCATGTAGTTGTATCCCTCCAAACCTAGATCTTATTATTAGAAAGATGATGATAAGTCCATCCCATGATTGTAGTGTATAGACACCCTCACACAGAGATCTATCAGGGCAGGGTTGAAACACTGATGAATTGAAATTATAAGACCGTAAACATAACAAAAACCTCCTTCCATGTGCGCAAATCTGAAATGGCCAAAGCAAGATTCTTCATATACAGTGGAATTTGTTAAATATAAACCGCTGTATATGTATTGCCTTTTGTCGCTCCGGACAAAAACTTCACAGCACATACAACCCAAAGAATTTTTCTGAATGAACTTTATGGGAGTTTTGAACTGTACTCGCCGCTTACATCTACACGTATGCAAAGAATGCTTCTGTAATGTTTCCAGTCTGGCAGCTTAGGGCATTGACTGATGAGTAGCAATACAAAGTACAAAAATAGAAGACGCTATTTCCCCTCTCAGTGTCACCATTGTTAAAACCCTATATACATTATTTCATTAGGGAAATATGCAAGAAAATTAAGAGGCACATTTTTTTTATTAAACAATGTTAACATCTCAAATAAAAAATTATAATATAGTGGAGTATTGCAAATGCGTACCGGTAAACATTTTTAATATAATTTTCCTTCCATATTGTGAGCAAATTAATGTACAGTAGCCTGTTTACATATTACAAGTATGTACATTCATAAAAAAGCTATGTAGTTAGACTTCATCATAAATCCCAAAATGTGCTTTTAACAATTGGTCACAACACAATTCCGAGACAGAATCTAGAAATGAAACGTGTCATGGTAGCAAAACATAATCAAATTCAGGTCTACAGGATTAAGGATAAAGTAGTGTTAACCCTTTGGTGGCTAAGTAGATGTAAAAATTACCAAGTATCAGACGCCATGTTTGATAAAAAAGAAGCCTTAAGCGTATAGTAGCCATGTGACGTAAACACATAACAGGCTGTGTGACATTAACCCTTTACAGGCTATGTGGGTATACAGCATACTCCTGAACAAAAAGAAATATGACAGCACGAAAAATGAATACACAGTACACATAACTTATAAGGTAGCGATATAATAATCAATTTGTTTTTTTCTTTCTGGAAGAACATGTATACACTAATCATACAAAAAATATTTATGATGGATTTTTGCTTTGACAATTTAACAGGGTTAACAAGTTTTGTGTAATAGAGAATACATGTACCATTTAATTATAATAATAATAATAATAATAATAATAATGCTTTAGTTATTGTTAAAGAAAGCAATGCGTAAACCCAAATGCTGAATCAGGCAGAGCTAAAGGGTAGTTCTTAATTTTATGTGTGTTTGCAATGTGTTAAAATAGATTTCTACGATTATTCCAAGATTATTCCTAGATTATATCAAGAGTTGAGAGTCCTATTATTGTAACTGCATAGTGTTAAAACGGGCACTTTCAATATTTTGCTTTTACTTTTAGACCCCTGATAAAGACTGTAGCTAGATCTAGACTATCTCATTCATATCCGGTACCACTGATTCAGACTGTGTTTATTCAGATCTTTTTATCAAGACCTATGCAAGGGGGAGTGTCAGAATCGTACGTGGAGAGGGTCAATTAATGCTCAGACGCGAAGGAATCCCAATCAGGCAGCCATGTTCTTTGTTGGTTGGGCCACTGTAAAATGTGAGTTTGTGACCAGAGGAGACAGAGTCAGAGTATACGTTCTTTGTGTAAAATTGTCAGACATGAGTCTTGGTATCCATCTGCAGTGGTGTGACGACACATCAACCAAAAAACGTAATACAGTTTAATTATATATATATTTATATTAAATTGTATTGCTATATATAATTAATAATATGTTATATAGAGTTAGAATTAATAGATCCTAGATCGGAATAGCAATGTAGAAATCACTTGGATTAAATGTTAAATGACAATTCAGGCTGACAATGAAGATCTAGAAGAACTGAGAAATATAGAACAGAGGTAGATAGCAGCATAGCTCAACAAAAAACAAGAACAACTAAACAGCATATCTCCAGGGATAAGAAGAAGCAGAGCTTTAGCTGACAAGAAATAATTCCAGACAACAACAAAAAAAGGAAAAAATATCCTTCAATATTTAAATATGTTTACAGAACACATTGCACGCTTTGGTAGGGTTACGTTCTCTCTTTAGAGGTGAGGATGACGGCTTTAAAAAATCAATCGGTCTGCATTTCTACGAGTATATATCACAGGACAGGCAAAATAACAAAACAAAACAAAAAACACATGCAAATTTGGAGTTGTAGTCAATTTGCTGAAGATAAACCTTTTGTGAACAGCCTAAAAGTTTATATTAAACAGTGACTGTAAAGTAAAAAAAAAAAGGGGATTGTGCCTAAAAAATGGTTTAAATAAAGCGATGTTTATCTTATGCGGATTCAATTGACTATATAAAAAAACAACAAATATATGTATTGCATTGACATACCTCTGCATGACTAGACTTCAGAACTGCTGCAAAAAGTAGTTTATATAGAGCCATAGTTCTGTGGCCCCATGCATGAACCTAATAACCCACCCTAAGGGTAAGATAAAACTGAAAAAAATCAAAGTTATGTTTAGAAAATTAACAGAAAGGTTGAAATATTAGAATATCTTAATTTGATAATCAGAACATAATGAAATGATTCCACTTAATTAAAAAAAAATAAAAGTATAATATAAGGAACCTAATTAGCACTTAATCTCGTTTTGTATGAAAATGTGTGTTATCAGGTTTATGCATGAGGCCACAGAGTTTATGTAGATTTAAAAAGGGTTTATCTTAAATGGATTCTTTTGAATATACTGCGGTACAGCAGCGTACCGGATTAAGGATCTCAAACAACTCCCCAAATTAATGTCAGTAGCATATTAGGGCAAAATAAGAATGATGTACTTCTTCTTAATTAAGTTTATTTATATGCTTTAAATCCTTTATTTTTATTGAATTGAGAGCATTTATACGTCGTATAGCAAAACTGGAGAAAAATGGGGGTGATTAGCAGACCTGGCTAATTTTCAAGGCTTAACGTGCACTGACCAATGTGATATTTTTTTTCTGGTCTAGGATTTGCCCTAGCAACAGTAGCACTTTCAGCTGCAAATCAAAAAACCCCTGGCAATCAGAGAGTTGATAATAACATTTATCATCACTAAGGCCAGCTGTGTTTCAATAAAACAATAATCACACAGAAAAACCTGTCAACCTTTCCATTTATCCATATCCAGTATCTTATTTCACATTGCGTTAGTAAATGCAGTAAATGTCAGGGACAGAGTTGAGTTGGTTTAAAGCTCTATATACATATATGAATGTTATATTGTGGACAGGCCCCAAGACTGAATTATGACAATTTTATGTGCTGCTAAAACACGAGACAGAACGGGGATACCATGACTCCTGTCACATCCGGTCACATTAAACTGACTCCGACCCAACCAGTAGGGGGCTAGATCACCAGGGCAGGACCACGGACCTCCTGCATTGGAAGCTGATGTTCTACCCCAGGGCCACATTGTCCCCCGCTTAGGAGTTGAAGCGAAGATTATAAATGACCATTTAGATGTATCCAGTTTTACCCCTACGCCGTCTGGCATTTTCCTCTTCTTAGACCCCACATGTCTAGTTTGTGACACCACATAAAGTTGTCAGACGTCAGTATTGGGGTCTGTCCATAATATAGCCCATGTAGCGCAAAACAAAGAATCTACTGAGATCCAAAAAAACTTCCAAAGTTACGAATGAGCCTATTTTATGAGGTTAGATTCACTTAACAGCAAAGAGGTTACATGGAAGTATGTTACAGCAGTTCAAGTTTTTTTGGAAACTAAATAATGGTAGATTCACTTTTACAGATCAGAGGGAAGATTTTGAAAATTTTAATCATCAGAGAGGTTATATGTAGCCAAGGAAATTGAATATCTTTGAACCCCTTCCCCCCCCCAAAAGCAGGGAAAATCTGTTCACATAAATTACCTTCAAAATCACACGAAAATTTTTTTTCTAAAGAATTCATGAAATAAGAGAAAGAACAAAAATATAAAAAATTGAAATAGAAACACACTGCCATTTCTTCCCATGTGAAAATCACAGCCTTGTGAAACACTTTCAACAATGCACCTCCCCAAAGTATTCATATAATGCCTCATAAGATTTATGACAAAGAAAGACAGGACATATAAAAATGCATGTAGCACCCTCAGCATAGGCAGTGCACAAGTCATGAGAAAAGGGTTCGATGTTCGTACCAACCTCAAAACCGTTGCACACCAAGATAAATAAGTACAAATTTACATTTCCAAACTTCTCTCCATTCGCCTAACACTTGCTCAAGCCAAAGTCAACAAATTACCTCAAAGCATCCAACCTTGCTGCTTCTATGTACATCAGAAGCACAACCAACATACCTCACTGGTAACAAATTATTTCACATTATAACAACTTTTCATAATTTCAAATGCAAAATAAATTGAGCGACATGCACTGCCTAACTCAGAGAAAATTTAAAGCTTCAAAAACTGACATCATCATTGTCTGAACTGCATTTGTCATGGACTGACAGTGCATACACAGTGGAACACATTATGACTTTTTGAACATGTTAAACGACCATGTCATGGGTTACTGTCTCAATACATAACTAATGTCAGAGAAAAAAAAAATTACTGTTTAAATATATGTCACAGGTCTAATGCGTCATGGACTGACCGTACTAATTTCAGGCAGCACAAAGGGCCGTAAGTGCAACATCGCGGTAGCTCACGACGCAATGATCTTCAGCCTTCTTAATCGATTATTTTTTTGACAGTTGTAAGCTACTGCGGCATTGTACTTACAACTCAAAATGACTTTTAGAAGGTGTCAAAAGTCTTATCATGTCATAGGTTGACTGGCAGTCTCTATATATAACTCTAGGAACACAAAATCACGATGACTTGCAGAGCCCCGACCCATGCCATAATTTGACTGTTCCCAATATTCACCAAAAACACCAACCGCCCCCCAAAACCAAACATGTGAACCTACCTGTCCTGAGTTGACAGTCTCAATGGCAAGTCTAACATGTAATGGGTCGACAGCCTCTGTATATCAATGTTGCAAACCCACAACCTAATGATGACTGTCTCAATATTCCCCAATAACACTGATGTAAGCCTGCCTGTCACGTGTTGACCGACTCAATTTGGCGGTATTTTTTGCGCATGTTTGAGACGGGATCCTTGTACAGCATGGTGTCCATGCGCATGGAGCTGTGGATGAGCGGCATGTAGCCAAAGGCCTCGACGAATGACTCCAGGCACTCCTGGCGCTGCTGGAATCGGAGCTGGTTTGTCTCCACCGCTTTCGTTGCGGCAACCGCAGACGGAGGCGTTCCCTGGTCAGGCGGTTTGTGAGCCTTACGCTGGGTCAGCTGAGAAGGGGGGAGGGGGGGAAAGAGTTTTAGGAAAGTAAAAGATAGAAGAAAATTGGTATCGCATTAAGTTTAAGTAAGTGTACTGTTGGTGTGCGAACATACCAACTCATTCACCCATCCCAGCCAATCACAGAAAATATGTAACTATCTATTTATAGTGGCTTTTCATTTCTCGAGGCACTCAGGATGTCGGCAGGCAGATAGCAGTTTCTGATGCCGGGCCGACAACCTGTGCATTGCCACACTGAGGCAAAATTTGACCTGTGTCAGGTGCCCGCTTTTTTTTTTTTTGAATGACGACCCAAACTTGGCCTACCTTGGTGTGATTAGGCCCTTACAGTGCTGTGTTCATTTTGAGACCCACATCATCACACTGCGTTAGCACAATGGAGTATCTAATTTACTGCAGTTTTGAGATATATGTATAAAAAACTGATTTCATTTTTGTGTTAGTTGCCCAAGTCCTACTTTATAATTTTTAAGTTAATTGAAAACAATTTTTTGCATTTCAAATTTAACTTTACCATGAAATAGCACATTGATACGGTAATGTCGAAATGGTATATCTCTGAGATATCATGTTAGCTTGTGAGAAAAAACAACAACAACCAAGATAAAGATAAGGTTTTATTAACTTCATTTAAATGATACTCGGAAAACACTGTTCTCTTCTTTCTGGATCTTTACCATCATCTAAATTAAAAATACAACATTTTCAAGCTTTTCTGGACATGGGCACTGACTCTTGCCACTGACATGCTTATAAAGACAAAGAATTCCCAAAGTCTTCAGGTCTTTAAATCAACTGAGTTTACTTACTTTGATTGGGGGTAGTCGAGTTGCGTGCGCCACGACAAAGTTCATGAGAATATCCTCACAGTTGTTTGTCTCATCTACTTTAGACATGACCAGCGGATTCAGGAAGTTGTGGTATAAGTAGTTGTAATACCTATGCGAAGAAAAAAGATTTCATAATAATAGATTGCTAGAAGCAGTGGTAGCGGCAGCAGTAGTAGTAGTAGAAGTAGTGGTAGTAGTAGTAGTAGTAGTAGTAGTAGTAGTAGTAGTAGTAGTAGTAGTAGTAGTAGTAGTAGTAGTAGTAGTAGTAGTAGTAGTAGTAGTAGTAGTAGTAGTAGTAGTAGTAGAAGAAGCAGTATCAGTAGCAGCAGTAGAGTGTGCATTGTTTTCAGAGGATAGATCTACATCAGATGTCGTTGCTCAAATTCTAGATTTTCAGATTGTGAATCAGAGTCAGAATAACATTCAACCCCCTTACTGTTACCATCCATTACAATATCTCTTCTAACTTCCTCTGCTATGCGCCGAAGTTGTTCATACTTAACTGGTAAAAAATAAAGGTGAAGAATCATGTGACATCTTACTATTCAATATTTCATGAAAAAAAAGAGCTATACCAGTTTTTTTGTACTTCAGTGCTTCTTCCAAGATAAAGTCAAAACCGAGGATTTTTTTAAAGTTGACGGATAAGACAGGCGACCGCCTAAGGTGGGAGCACAACTAGGGGGGTCCGGGGGCATGTTCCCCTGGAAATTTTTTTTAATAAGCGGCAAAAAAGGGCATTTTGGCGATACCTTAGGCTACAAATGTGTGTTTGAATAAAAGCCTTTTTTGGAGTTAAAATATGTATAAAGTACAGGGTAATACTAATATCTTGAAATACATTTAAGTTAAAGTAAACATACCAGTATCTTTTTGTCAGATGTATTTACAAAGATAATTTGGCAAAAAGGAACCAGTTAAATTATTCCCATAAAAAGTATATTATCAGGATAAATATAAAATTTAAAAAAAAGTTAACAGAAAAGACTGGGGTTGGCGTGGGTACCTCTAGATCTAGATCTAGATCTGTGTTTGGACATGGAGTTTTGCCTTTGCTGGCGTCTAGAGTTGAAGGTCCAACACCACCTAACTGGTAATTTGTTGCTCTTGTTTTAACATTGGCTACATATTTCGCAGAATTACAGTGCGACATCGGGTGTTTTTTCCCGTTATTGCGATAGGCAACCCTATCTTCACACAATGAACACCGCCCGGGACATCGATCTTAGAAATACACTGGCCCAGTCTGTACTTCACAGGTCCGATTTTATCGAAAACCCTCTCTAAAAGTTCCTCTGACCATTTCGACGACCATTTATTTTTCATCTTCGCATCAATAGACTTGACTGCGCATTTATCGCCTTCTTTCAAGAACCGCATTTTGAGAGAGCCCTCAAGTTTCCGTACAGTAAGTCACAGTTGCAAATAATGATCACTTTGTTGGAATTCAAAATGGCGGATTGTAAACATCCATGGTTTAAATAAAGCGATGTTTATCTTACAAAGGGTTTATCTTATGCGGATTCAATTGACTATATAAAAAAACAACAAATATATGTATTGCATTGACATACCTCTGCATGACTAGACTTCAGAACTGCTGCAAAAAGTAGTTTATATAGAGCCATAGTTCTGTGGCCCCATGCATGAACCTAATAACCCACCCTAAGGGTAAGATAAAACTGAAAAAAATCAAAGTTATGTTTAGAAAATTAACAGAAAGGTTGAAATATTAGAATATCTTAATTTGATAATCAGAACATAATGAAATGATTCCACTTATTAAAAAAAAATAAAAGTATAATATAAGGAACCTAATTAGCACTTAATCTCGTTTTGTATGAAAATGTGTGTTATCAGGTTTATGCATGAGGCCACAGAGTTTATGTAGATTTAAAAAGGGTTTATCTTAAATGGATTCTTTTGAATATACTGCGGTACAGCAGCGTACCGGATTAAGGATCTCAAACAACTCCCCAAATTAATGTCAGTAGCATATTAGGGCAAAATAAGAATGATGTACTTCTTCTTAATTAAGTTTATTTATATGCTTTAAATCCTTTATTTTTATTGAATTGAGAGCATTTATACGTCGTATAGCAAAACTGGAGAAAAATGGGGGTGATTAGCAGACCTGGCTAATTTTCAAGGCTTAACGTGCACTGACCAATGTGATATTTTTTTTCTGGTCTAGGATTTGCCCTAGCAACAGTAGCACTTTGTGCTGGGACACAGACGGTACCAGGCCAGCCATCAACTGATGCTGGGCGGTCTGCTGCAGCAACTTCTGTTCCTCCTTGTTCCGGAGAACGGCCTGGTGACAAAACATATTCCACACATTGATCAGAGGTGCCAACTGGCTAGGAAAATAAGCCTCCACTTTTTCAGCTATAACAATAGATTTGGAGAAACAATTATCTACAGCAAAAGACAGACAAGCATGGAGAAGTGTAAAAAGAAACCCAAGTGGAGTCCAGCCAGAGCACTAGGATGCGCAAGGTAAGGCATGTCATGTGTCAGGCTGTATCATTCGTTTTACACATACCAAATTTTCATTGGTAGGGACCATTCTAAGGTGATAAAAGAGTTGTAAAACTTTTCTTTTTTCATGTAATCTGGATTTTTAGATTTATTCTGAATTTGGTACCATTTATTAAGAAGGCCTGATACCAACAATGTCATTTTATTATGCAAAGTTAATCTGTCTCACAATACAGTGCTTCCTCCAAGAAAAAGCCAAAACCGAGGATTTTTTAAAGTTGACGGAGAAGACAGGCGACCGCCGAAGGCGGGAGCACCTCTAGGGGGGTCGGGGGGCATGCTCCCCCCGGAAAATTTTTTAAATAAGCGGCAAAAAAGGGCATTTTGGCGATACCTTAGGCAGAAAATAGGCTACAAATGTGTGTTTGAATAAAAGTCTTTTTGGAGTTAAAATATATATAAAGTACAGGGTAATAGCTTGAAATACACTTAAAGTAAACATACCAGTATCTTCTTGACAGATGTATTTACAAAGATAATTTGGAAAAAAGGATCCAGTTAAATTATTCCCATAAAAAGTATATTATCAGGATAAATATAAAGTTTTAAAAAAGTTAACAGAAAAGACTCTGGGTACCTCTAGATCTAGATCTAACTCAGTGTTTGGATATGGAGTTTTGTCTTCGCTGGCGTCTAGAATTGAAGGTCCAACACCACCTAACTGTTAATTTGTTGCTCTTGTTTTAACATTGGCTACATATTTCGCAGTATTACAGTGCGATAGCGGGTGTTTTTTTTCCTGTTATTTCGATAGGCAACCCTATCTTCACACAACGAACATCGCCCGGGACATCGATCTTAGAAATACACTGGCCCAGTCTGTACTTCACAGGTCCGATTTTATCGAAAACCCTCTCTAAAAGTTCCTCTGACCATTTCGACGACCATTTATTTTTCATCTTCGCATCAATAGACTTGACTGCGCATTTATCGCCTTCTTTCAAGAACCGCATTTTGAGAGAGCCCTCAAGTTTCCGTACAGTAAGTCACAGTTGCAAATAATGATCACTTTGTTGGAATTCAAAATGGCGGATTGTAAACATCCGATCTTCTGTGGTTGAAAACGAAAAAAGCACCCCAAAAATGACTCCGTCGACGTAGGAAGAATGCGGAGGTCGTGAAAAAAAATTTTTTTTTCCGCGGTCGGTGTTTCTTACAATTTTTAATTTGAATTTTGTTTTCCTCAGAAAAAAAAAATTTCCGCGGAATTAGGAAAAGTGCGGATTTCCGCATAAATGCGGAAAAGAGGAAGGTCTGGTACTTGGACCAGGAGGCAACAGCCCTGGTTAAAAAATAATGCGGTCACAGATCCCCGGAATAGTCACAGCGGTACAATATATCTTGTGCGTGGGGTAGATTTGGTAAACAAAAAAAACAAAAAAAACACAAACAACAATCTCACTTGTGGTAGATGGCTGCCGAAGGAAGGATCATGCTGAACTGATTCGTCCACCGAGAGCTGTAGATCCACTTGGCCAGGGCCTCGTCCCAGTAGTGGGTCCGTGCAGGGTAACCCACAATCCGATCTGCAAACTCCAGCCACACCCCAAACGCAAAGTCCACCTGGTTTTTATACAAGCACCAACAGCATCAGTACATTTGGACCCAATTTTGAGGTCTACAGGCATGTTTTGTTTTTTTCCTTTAGCACATGCAGTACATATCACCATTACATAGTCCATTTAATTTGTACACAAGCAAAAATATACGATTATTGTTTGCAGGCCTGCCTACTTGAAAAAGGCCCATTTAGGTACTTCCATAGCAAAAATAGGTATTTTTCAGGAAAAATAGGTACAAACGCAGTTTTTGTCTATCAGTTGGGTCAGTGTTAATCATGATACATGTACTCAGTACATGTGTGTAGGGAGAGTCTATACACACTATAGATGTATAGTGTTTCTGTCTAAATATTGCTATACACAACAACAAAACCTAAATAAATAAAACCAAAAACCTTTTGTCGATTATATAAATACTTTGGGGGTAATTTTGTGGCCCCATTAGTCTTTTAAACTCTTACCAACTATAACAAAATTAATCAAGTACACTTTTCTCAAAAATCCACAGAGAGAGAGAGAGAGAGAGAGAGAGAGAGAGAGAGAGAGAGAGAGAGAGAGAGAGAGGGAGAGAGACAGAAAGACAGATAGAGACATGCAGACAGAAGGGGGCGGATAAGAACGAGAGAGGAAGATAGAGAAGACGACGATGATTTTAAAAGACCGTGAGAGAATCAAACAGAAAAAGAATGTGAGGAGTGACAGAGAGAGACACACACACACACACACACACATAAGTTAAAGAGCCATGAGGGAGACAGAGCGAAAAGAGGCTAGATCGAAAGAGAAAGAGAGAAGGAGATCAAGAGAGAGAAGAAGAGAGGAGATCGAGAGTCACAAAAAGAATATGAGATCGAGAGAGAGAGAGAGAGAGAGAGAGAGAGAGAGAGAGAGAGAGAGAGAGAGAGAGAGAGAGAGAGAGAGAGAGAAGGAGATCGAGAGTCAGAGAGAGAGAAAGAGACCGAGAGAAAAGTCAGAGAGTTTTGGTCATTTCCTTGGAAAGAAACGCGATAATTTATAGTGTGAATAGCAAAATTTGGCCAGACACACGATTATAAATTATGTTTATAGTGCCTGTAGACTTAGCCTTGTGTATAATGTGATCTGCACAGTCCTGGCAATCACGCTTTGTAATCCCGTCGCCGAATAGGATCTTCCATATGACCCATTATCTAGATAACGCACATCAGTGCACTGCTAAAATATAAATCTAGATTCGATCTAGTTTTGTTCCAGAGTTCCATCTCAAATGTGCTGGTGATTTGCATACAGTGTAGTTCCTAAAAGCCAAATCGCCTTAGTAAAACCAGGTTTCTATATCAAGATCATGATGCTAGTTTGAATTAGATATAAACGTTAATTTTCTTGGTTGCATAAGTACACGGGTGCATGTTTCGCAAAAGAATGTTAAACCGTATACACCGACAACCACGTGAAGCTAGATGGAAAACAAATTGACTGATAAACTTTTCGAACAATCAGAATGATTAGCTGGAAATAACGCCAGGCCCCGAGGACTGGATGTGAAGATTGAAAGATCGGTATTAATTGGACGAATAAAAGATAACTAGATTTTCAACCCGTTTCCCTCGTGGAAGATTTGTGCACGGGAAGGAGTTGTAAATAAGGACGAAGGTCAAGGACTGGATGTTAAGATGGTGTTAATCGCACGAATAAACTATTAACTAGATCTACGTTAATTGTTTGTAAACGTATATTGAGCTCATGGTAACGCAAATTTGAATAATTACTAGCTTGACTGGGAACTGAAAGTCCAAGATAGAGAGATTAGTATAATTCGGACGAATGAACGCAAAAGAAACAACGAGTTGGGACTGGCCAGTATCAAGGGTGTTGACTGACCCAATCTCGATAGCAATGTTTAATAAGTATAGAAAAAAACGAGAAAAATATTACATATCGATATATTATATTAATCGTTCATTTATTTTTTTTTTTCCCACGCACAAATCACTGGAAACTTTTTTTATTCATCTCTGGTTTCGGTTGCGTGATTGAGAGGAAAATCGTAGCCGTGCCTCAAATACATGTACCATTATTGCGAAAAACTTCGGTGTTGCACAGACGGTTGTATATTTTCAATTTTTTTTTTAACATATCGGCGTATTTGGTTAGAAAATTTAACGAAAATGGCGAAGCTCACAGGTTGGCAGCCTGGGGGGTTGTACTTTCAGTAGCTTTTAGAGTGCTCAGGATTTTATCAAAGAGTTTGATAAAATCCTGAGCACTCTAAAAGCTATTTTCTCCCTAAATTTTTGCAATATCTGTTACCTTTAAAAAGTAAGCTATTTGGTCAAAATAGAGATACTTTGATGAAATCAGGGAAGTTCAAATACTTTGGGTAATTTATTTGTTTTCCCTCAGGTTTTTTGTTCCATATAGTCCAACTATGATACTGCTCACTTCTTCCAGCTCACTTCTTTCATTGCACCTCTAAAATTATTATGAGAGTTTTTTCTTATAGGGTCACCCTAGAGCACTGCAGTTTTTGTCTTAGTGATGAAAAGCAAACCTCTTACCTCATCAGTTGTGAGAAGCACATCCTCGTCAAAGTTGAAAACTGCATCTGTCTCAATTTCCTTGAAGGGAAGGAACCTTGAGTTGAGTGACTAAGATAAAGGAAAAAAACACCAAAACTAATTATTGAAAAAAACAACAACAACAACAGCAAAAAAAAAAACAACCAACACCAAGCAAATAAGCAAGTACTGCTTTGAAAACTGAAAAAAAATCACATTGAAATTATGTCTGATGTTGGCAGAGAGATCAAATTAAATTAATTCATAAGTTGTACTTTGCTTCACAACAAAGGAAACAAATCAACTTTTTCTCAAGTAAAAAACAAAACAAAACAAAAAAGAAACAATCCCTGACACTTAAGAAGCTGGAGGTCGGTGTCAAAACACTTGTAAGTTAAAATGTTTGGCTCACCGGCACCTCTCAAGTCTCATGATCGTCATGTTATATAAATACTAACACCAACCAAAACAATATCGCATGAAGTAGACTGATAGCAATTTGTACCGGCGATTTCCCAATCAGACAACAAGCATCCTACCAACTGGGCTGCTCACCCTAGGGTTAATATTTTGGTCTTTTTATTTCGCATCATTCTAAATCCATTCTTATGTTTGTACTATTTTGGGGAATTTCTTTTAAATACATTTTTTAATGGAATCTGTGCAGATCGATGCAAATAGTTATGTGCTGGCACAAGAGCATATCAATGTATACAACATGTGTATGGATTGATGTGAAAAGGTTAAGTAAAAAAAAAAGAAACATATAAAAAAAAAGATAAAAGAAGAGATAAAAATCGCACATGCACATCCCTGGTCTTGACTCTCACGGGAACGCCCAGATCTGTCGGCCACTTGGATGGAGGCGGCGGGGCCACGTCACAGTTCCATAGGACAATAATCTGGAGAAAATCAAACAAATGAACAATAGAACTACACAAATGCATTTTGAAATAACACACATTCCTCTTAATGCTGAATAAAAAAAAACGCACAAAAAAACAACAACAAGAAGTGAACAACCTAAAATAGGATTACAAAAATATGATTGATACTTAATTCATAATGAAGATCTGCTCCTCTTGATGCAGGGGACAAAAAAGAATAAGTTTACAACCTCAAAAAGGACTACAGAAATATAAGACTTACTTTGTAATGAATAATCATTCCTTCTTGACATACATTTAAACTCTTTATATATATATATATATATAAATTAAAAAAGATGTGTCAATTTTGTTAACAAGCTAAGAGTCTTGTTGATAAGGCGTACATGTTTATATATATATATATATAAACATGAATGCCTTAACAACAAAGAATCCTTTCTAAATCATCCGTCTCAGATGAAAGATTACTCGCTGTGTTGCTTTCCTACTTTCTGGTAGTACTGATTTCCAGTGATGCTACCCTACCCCTTGACAGTTTTGAACGAAAATTATCTATCTATAGTCAGTTTTTTGCTGTGTGGTGATCCTACCAATACTGAGATTTAACAATGATATTTTATCTAAAAATCCACCATCAGTCTTCTCTACCTTCTGGCAGTACTGAGACTTGGCGACGACCTTCAACACCCTGAAAAGCGGCGATGACGCAGTCACTGCAGATGTCGCGTAGATGACAGCAGTGAAGTGGCTGCCAGGCGTCTCCCCGAACGTCTTGTAGTAAAACGGGAAGTTGTTTGGGATGTCTGACCACTCCGGCAGCACCACGTGGGCTCCAGGCACGGAGTTCCAGTGATACGTCGGCCTCACCAGGTGCCGAGCCACTCGATTCTTTACAATCTGTGGGGATAAAAGTGATAAATGAAAAACTTGAGATTAACTGGATTGTGTAGGGGACAAAATACAACAAACAAATTTGCTGTTTGTGGGTTTTGAACAGAAAACTTCCCAATAAAACTATTTAAAACGTGTTATTCATAAAAAAAAAATATAAAACAAAAAACCCCACTGTCTTTACTGCTTTATAGATTGGCCAATGGTATCAATTTGCTTTAATGCTCTTTCCTCTAAGACGGTGTTTATGGTAGCACCAACAAAACAACATCCATTTACTAAACCAATTTGTTTACCTCTAGGACAGTATTTATTATATTGTCCACGGACCGGAAGTAGGTTTCCCACACAAGCTGGTTCTGCTGACGGAGAGCCAATATTTTACTCTGTGGTATCGACCGGACCATGGGAGGGACCTGAGAGGTAATGGCCAGACGTATGCAACTTGTGAGAACATTACAGTAAAGGAACATCATTACATCAATAGCATACAGTCTTTGTATTTTGAGTCTATATTTCTGAAAAAGTTCATTTGATAAAAATAAAATTCCATCTAAATAACTACAAAAAACACTCAGTTTGAAACCAATGATAACAAAGGTAACTTATCTTCTAGAAAATTACTGGTTACAAGCCCCAAAACAATGAGATCAGGAATTCCATAGACAAAAGATAAACTCAATGGAGTCACTTCGGGTACATGTAAGCAAAGTGTTACCTAAACCCGCCAAATTTGCCTACCTGAAATAAAAGGCGCTCGTCACCCCAGATAGCAATTTTGTTCCAGTCTATGACTTCTGAAAATGGAAGCTCGTAACTGTTGCTTAACATCACTGGAATGCATGTGGCTTGTAAACTTTCTAAAAACCTGTAAAAAAGATCACTAGTTTGTCACAGAAATCAATTATTCTAATCATCACAGATTTGAATAAACCTAAACAGACTTACTCTCAAGGGAACCAGAATTTATCAGATAATAACAACTTGATCTTACTCTGAGTGTCAGTTTGAAATGTTATTGACTTGGTTAAATTACAATACGACTGAGTCATATCTGCGCTCATTTCTTGTTCAGAACTGATCTTAGATCCTTTGCAATCGGATTCCTATTTAGGCTTTACCCAAAAATGACATTTCTAATATATAAAAATGAATTTAAAAAAAAGAAAAGATCTTCAGTCTGACAGACAGAGTAAAATCTCAAATTATAAATTTTAGTTGACTTTCCAAACCTACAAAATTAGCGACGCCAAAAAGTCCATAATCTTGGAATGAACAGTGCTAATCTTTTAGCTTTGTGGGAAATAAAAATAATAAATTGAGGTTGTTTTTATTTTACCTTTACTCAAATCAATGAGATGGCCACTGAGAAATTTAGTTTTAAAGTCAATAATGGCAAAGAAAGTGCTAATATGAACAGTTTTTCATGCAAAATATCTTGACCTTTGGTGAAAATTTTACCATCACACTGCACATACATGTTAAGCACACAGGTATGCACTTGTGCCCAAACACATTTGTATCAAACTATTCAGTTTTCATTTAATAGAACAACAAAAAAATCAAACTTTGACATCATAAACAAAAAAAAATGTCCCAAAATAGTGCCCACACAAGGAATCTATAGGCTTTACATCATGCAACGTGAAAAGGGTAAGAGATTCTATTTACCTCAGTGAGAGCCCCATTACTAATTCACTCACCTAAATGAACCCAGTCTTCTCCCTCTCGGAACAAGGCAAAATGTTGAGTTATATAATAACTTTTGGTAATCAAATCTGCGGACAGTTGAACATGTATTATATTTATAAGGATTAGAATTGAATTTAAGTTAGGTTATTTATCATATAAATATGATTAATAACAAGAATGACAATTTACAGAACACCCCCCCCCCCCCCCCCAAAAAAAAAAAAAAAAAAACAACTGTTATATTTGATCAAATGTTACAACCTTGACTGGAATAAGAAACTGCCAAGAGCCTCAGTAACTTTTTAACTTTTGACCAAATAATAAATTCATTGTGATGATATTTAAAACTGCTTCCTTGTAAAACATCTAAAAACAAAACAAAAATAATTTTTAGATGAGCTGATTACTTTTTCATCCTTGATTTGTCTTAGAGTTTGCTGCTTTTTGTGATAGTAAAATGATACAATGGTAGTAGAATAATTTGTTTTTTTTTGCTTTCTACTAGCCTTTGTCAGCAATTTGTCAGTAATTTCATAAACAAATAAACAATATAGTGTCTTCAAAAAACTTACTTGTCATATTCTTCGTTGTCTATATAACAGCGCTCATCAGCAAGTTTCTCCCAACCTTTGCCGTGCTTGCAGGTTGTGAGTAAAACAATGTCATTAGCATTGTGAATGTGGTACAGTACATTCCTCGTATCTGAACCCACACCATTGAGGTAGCGTTTGCCTTTGAATGCCAGCAGGTACTGTCTTATTGAGGGTATTGAGTTTGAGGCGTTGTGGAGGTAGCCCATCTCGCCACCGGACTGGGGGTGGTTTTTGGCAAACAGGGGCATGGACACATCAAAGCCGTAACGGATCCAGTCGATGGACATACTAGACTTGACCAGAATCCCCTGCTCTATGAACTTAAGCTCTTCACCGTAGTCGGGCCAGGTCCCAGAGTACTGGTTGAACATGATGTGGTTCCGCCCTCCGTTCCAGTATGGCAGGGCCTGGAGCTTCGTGCCCACGTCGGGGACATAGTCCTTGCTGAGCACATCCTGATCTAACGTGTCAATGGACGGAATGAAGACGCACGCCTCATGGGGGTTTGCCGTCAGGTACCTTGACCGCTCAATAACGCTAAGGATTTTAGCGTAGGGGGCTGACACCGGGACCACCCGCGGGTACAGGTAAACTTTGAAACCGTTCTTGCAGCGATCAAAGTCAAAGCAGGTCTCCATGTGGCACTTGCGCCAGTCCTGTGCAGTCTCCCACTGCGACCGATTTCGGACATTCGGATGGGCATCTTGGGCAAACACACCAGCTAAGTCGTCCAACAGGAACGACCGTTGGTTTGACCCAGGCGGACCGTTCCCTCCGACCCCTCCACCCATGTGCCTCCCCTCGGGCATCTCAAGGCGCATGGTGCTGCGTTTGTGGGCATTGCTCTCCTTAGCTCCGGCCTCCTGGAACCCGTGCACGTAGATCAGGTAGGTGAGCAGGGCCAGAGACCCGCTCATCACAGACAGGGTCACCAGGCGCTTCTTGAACTGCATTCGCACATCTGATGCTTGCCGACCACCAAATAGGCTGTGTGATCTCTAAATCAATCCTGTTGGTTTTCCAGGATTAAAGATCTATACCAACAGGCAATTGGCAGGCCCCTAGATGCCAGTCAAGATACTGAGAACAGAGGGGGAAAATGAGAGGAATATTAGACGAAAATATTGAGCTACATATTAATCATATCCAAGATTCGAATTCTCAGTTCTAAACAAAAATGCTAGGAAATAGCAATCAATATTCAATTATCATTATTATGGCTCTCACTCTCAGAGTTGCCTTAAGTCCAGTGGTGTAAAAGTACTAAGTTAAACGTTACTGTAAAATATTGTTACCTCATAACTAATTTTTTTTACAGGTGAAGACAGCAGTAGCGGTGTGGGAAAAGCAAAGGACAGGAGTCTTTAAGACTTGAAGACTAAAAGTCAGTCCTACAAATTGTTCTGATCATTTGTGAATATTAAATGGACGTTACAGATTACACTAGCATCAAAGCAGTTGGAAGCTTTCAAAGTTGGGTTGTTAAAAAAATTGTACTGATCTGAATTACTGCAAAGTATTTGTGATCTTTGTTTACTTTTAACGTGATAGTGAAAAAGATTTATGAGGTATAAATTAGAATAGTCTGAACTAAAAAATCAATTCCAATTTCACAAACTGATACAAATTTTGCTCAGACAACAGAGTCCTGGGTAGATCATTGTTTATCATCTCTTGATTAGTAAAATAACAGTATCACCCCCTATATATTTATATAAATGATTTAACCATTATGAATGAGTGTATATATACTTCAAGATTCTATATCAATAGGTCTGCTCACATAAAATATGTACACTGTAGGCCCTACAAACCTTAAATATTTGACAATGACAATGTTCAATGTACATTCATGATTGAGTTTTATCACTTTTAGACCTTAAACTTCCTAGGGACTTCCATTAGACAAATACCAGAGAATTTGACTTTCAATAGTAACCCAACCAATTAATTTTATTTAAAAAACAACCCAAACATATCAAACTTATATCTACTCTAGACACGGCAACCAACCATGTTCACTATAGTTTGTGAGCAGCGAGCTCCTAGCTCGTAAATCTTGCACTCTTATCTGACAGCTCACCAAGGGTGGGCGGGCACGGTCTCTGGTCAGAAATTTTACCTGCGCATACAGGAAACTACACTACATGCAATAGATTATTCTTTTTTTGAAGGATATATTAAAAAGAAAATCAAATGTGCATCATTCTTTCGGAAGAAAGTAGAAAAATTTAAAAACATAAAATCACTGATTTCGCAACAAAATTCTAATTTCAAGACAGTTGTGTCAATCTTCTTTTAAAGCGTTAAAAAGTAACCTTTAAAATACCAAAAAATTTCTCATGGTAGATGACATGGGTTCACTGAAAAAGTCTGTATTTTCAAATTGCGTTGCACATCTAGGGTTCACTCGATAAAAGGGTCATAACTATGACAAGTCACTCGCACTCACATTACCTTAGAACTCCTTCTGGACCTATAACTTGTCTGCGTGGAGGATTTTATAATCAGTGGGATACACATGGATATCAAGAATTACAATTATGTTAGCGCATTGTAGCACAAATTTGTATGCTTACACAAGTCCTCCTCCTCCTTTTTAATTCTTCTTTAGTCTTCGTTTTTTTTCTTTCATTTTTCTTCTTCTCCTTCTTTCATTCCTTTAATTTCAAGTATTTTGTCCACTAGTTTTCTATTGTCTTCTTTTTCTATTGGTTTTAATAGTCTTCTTTCATTTCTTCGATTTCTTGTTCTTGTTCTTCTTCTTCCTCTTCATCATCTTCTTCTTCTTTTCCATTCAATTTCATTTTTTTCAATAGTTTCCGATATTAAAAATGGGGTTACACTATATTGTGTAAATACTTAGAATATATTGAAGCAATCTGTGTCGATGTATCATTTTACCTTAGATTGTTCTATGTTAAAAGAATGATGTCAGAATAAAATTCAAAAACAGCAAATTAAATTACGCTTACAACAAAACAGAATACTATTTAGTCGTCCACGTGCAATACACACAAATTTATAGAATAAATATCATTGTAAAGTAGAAGATTATAGATCTAGGCTACAGTTCTGTTTTCAAAGGGCCCTACTTCAAAACTAAAAATAAACATAAGACGATTCAAGACAAAAGCTTGTACCACAGCATTGTGCTTGCAAGCCTTAGGGTAGTATTAGTAAGTACAATGTTGGGGTAGCTTAGATATATTCTAAGACTCGTTTTTAAAAGTGTTCTTATTTTTTATGTTTTTAGACATCCTAGACTAGAGTAGAAATGCATTTTAAAGAAATCCAGATTCTCTCTAGATCTAGATCTAGAAAATCTAGTTTTAGAATCTAATCTAGATCTAGATTCTAGATTTAGATCTAGATCTCTCTAGATCCAGGTCTGGGTAAATTTCACTCACGTTTTCTTTTAAATTTAGAGAACATTTCTGGATGATTCTATACGTAGATCTAGATATCTAGATCTAGATCTAGATCTAGATTTAAGTTAAATCCACTGTTGAAAACAAAGAGTGTAAACGAATCTGGTCTAGATCTAGATCTAGATCTAGATCTAGAATATATATCTACTCTGATCTAATCTAGAGATAAGATTAGCATATTCACAATCACATCAGTCCTCATGTTTGGTTGCCACTGGTAACTTTATATCACTCATCCATCCTCTGAACACAATGATGGTTAGACAGAACAATTTTCTGTAAGTATTGAAGTCTCAGGACAGGTGACAGAACTGTTCAGAGTTGAAATCCTGCCTCTCTGAGTCGGAAGATTCTCCGAAGAACACAGTCCGTCTCCAGACACATACACAGTAGGCCGTAGCGCAATTTCTGACACACCTCTCTGTTGCACTGACAGTCTGACACATCTGGATCTGAGTAGGCCAGTGCTAGACCAAGCAGACGGTTTAGATCAAAGCCACAGATGTCTATTAATAGACATGTTCAGACTACGTTTTTACGAAGGTTTAGAAAATGGAAGGAACCGCTACTTGGCAGTTTAGTAGCTGACTTGCATGCGCAGTCTGACTTTGACACTGAAGAGTATAATATTGTATTCATCTCTTTGGACTCCACGGATTTGATTCTTGATTGGTACAACCGAGACCATGGAATAGTAAGAGATTTCACGGGGAGAATTTGCGTATTATGGATTAGGATTTAAAGCGGTTCCTTCCATTTTCTAAACATTCGTAAAAACGTAGTCTGAACATCACCCAACCGCCTAAATTTCAAGAAAGAAATAGAGTGAGCACGCGTCACGCTAGCTCACCACAGAGCATTATGAGTTCTTTGTGAGACGTCTCGCTAAAATTTATTGTCTTTGGTACAAGGATACATTCATTTTACAGCTACCTCTCTCTCTGGGTTTAACGTTTCCTAGGTTCCCCAGAGCAATCCTTTACGACGATCAGATTAATATCATGGCTTCATGCAGAGAGACACGTCTACGCGCACTCTAAATTGAAGTGGGCTGGGTTACTACAAAAGCAAGACAAACGAACAAAAACACACTAAAAGTTGCTTATTTATACTATTAATTAAATTTGGTTGTTTCAGCTCTTAACATTGTAAAGCTGTAGTGTCACTTAGCTACAATGCAACATTTCCCAAAAGTGATAGGCCTAGAGAAAGATAATTATCATGATAATGGTACTGACGTTGATGATCCAACCATGATGGTGATGATGATGATGATGATGATTGTGATGATGATGATGATGATGATGATGATGATGATGATGATGATGATGATGATGATGATGATGATGATGATGATGATGATGATGATGATGATGATGATGATGATGATGATGAGTTTGAGGAGGGGGAGGAGGAGGAGGAGGAGGAGGAGGAGGAGGAGGAGAGGAGGAGGAGGAGAAGAAGAAGAAGAAGGGGGGGTGATGTGCTGAATCAACTGAGAAGAAGAAGAAGAAGAAGAAGAAGAAGAAGAAGAAGAAGAAGAAGAAGAAGAAGAAGAAGAAGAAGAAGAAGAAGAAGAAGAAGAAGAAGAAGAAGAAGAAGAAGAAGAAGAAGAAGAAGAAGAAGTAGAAGTAGTAGAAGAAAGAGAGAGAGAGAGAGAGAGAGAGAGAGAGAGAGAGAGAGAGAGAGAGAGAGACAGACAGAGACAGAGAGAGAGAGAGAGAGAGAAGAGAGAGAGAGAGAATGAGACAGACAGAGACAGAGACAGACATAGAGAGACAATGAGAGAGAGACAGGCAGACAGACAGAGACGGAAATAGGGATAGAGAGAGATAGAGAGATAGCCAGGACTTGGTTGGTCACATCACATTATGTTCAGACATAGACCCAACCAGTAGGAAACAGTTCTTGTTGTTGAGTTAGTTTAACGTCCAACATCAGCACTATATAGGCTATATTGTGGCCGGATCCTAAGACTGACGTCTGACAATTTCATGTGCTGCCACACACGAGACAGGACAGGGATGCCATGACTCCTGTCATACTCGTAGCTGGTCACATTTTGTTGACACCGACCTAACCAGTAGAGGACGAAATTGGACAAAAACATTGTTTTACCAATTGGGTGTTCCGAACCAGGGACCATCCGAATGGGAGACTACTTGCACTCCCCACTCTGATGACAGAATTTGGTTGAGTAAAAAGGGGTGTTGCTTTGGTGTAGCGATGGGCTATGAAAAAGATGAATAGGATGCTAGGAAGGATAAATATGATGATTAGGTTGAGGCTTTTTTATCATTTCTTTCTCCGCTATTGTAATCTTAGATTGAGACGCTTATTTTTAATGTACACTCCCATAGGGAAACATGGGAACCAGTTGGGATTTGAACCTTGGACCTCCTACTACCACTGAGCTAACGAAAATCCCTTGTACCGTTCAATAATCTTGGGTCGGAAAAAACCACCCCCCTCTCTCTATGTATCTCTCAATCTATCATATAATTTTTATATGTTACTTTTTTCATAAGAGTGCAGAGTAGGCTATAGTACGGGTGTGGTCAGGATTCAAACGCGGCATTTCTGATTAAAAATCGAGCGCTTTACTGACAGTCATCTGCCTGCGCCCAACATAATCGTGTGTTCAAATTTAGTACATGTAATACTAAAAACGTTCTTGTTTAGAAAAGCATTTACTTAGGACGATGTTGTGGCATCTCTGGGATTCATAGATAGAATGTGTGTGTGTGTGTTCAGATAGTATGTGAGTGTTTTTATTAATGTTAAGCGCCATAGAGCACTACTGTGGATTTTGGCGCTTTATAAGTGAATTATTATTACATGTATTATTATTATTAATAATAAATTATCATAGCGTGTTGGGTTCAAAATCCCGACATTAGAAACTTCAGACTTTGCGATATCGCTGCCCTTAGAGAGAAAAAAAAACGATAGGTAAGACAATCTGCACCGGCGTCCAATCATAGCTCAATCCTAGACATACCGAACCAATGAACGACCAGAACCCCCATGCCTCATAGGCATAGCTATGTCATCTGTTCTTGTCGCATGAATCGCAAAGCCTAAACTATGAATGAAGTTGGAGCTGTTATGGCTCAGTCGGTAGGGCTCTTGATTTACGAACAGGGAACATGATATTTTAGGACTCTCAGGAAAGCCACAGGACTGTGAGAGCAATAAGTTACATTGCTTAACGCCCCCTTCTTTGTTTGTTTGTTTGTTTCACAGCGTTCAACGTCAACACAATACTATACTGGACGAATCCCAGAACTAGCATTCGACATGTTGCCACACAGAGACAGTTGGGGGATACCACGACCCCTGTCTCAGCCGGTCACATTATATTGACACGCGATCCAACCAGTTGGGGACCTAAGCAGACAAAATACATTTTGACCGATTATGGGCTTCGAACCTGGTACCTCAAGATTGGGGGACCACCGTTCTACCTCCTGCTCTAGCACGCCCCGCGCTTGACTCCCCTCCACTGTGCTTCCCGTAGAATCCTAAATGGTAAAGGGGGCACCAGCAGAACTCGAACCTAGGACCTTCAGCCGATCAGTCTTTTTCTAGAGAACCACCAACTGAGCTTTCAGCCGCTCGTTTACCCTTGTATTTATGGAATAATGAGTAGCCTTTTAAGTACAAGAGAGATGGAGGAGATGGGGGCAGGGAGGGAGAAAAGGAGAATGTAGAAAGAGATAGGCTGATCCAATGGATAGAGAGGAATCGTTATTTCACAATAGATCAGCAGTACCAGTACAATACTTTGAATATTTGACGGAATAATTCATAAATAAAATTAACATACATTTCGAAGGCAAGAGAAAAATTATAATATTACTATCCAGCAAACTGTAGAATAATGCAGTGTGAGGATTTGTGTTTTGTTCTGGCTGAGAATTTTTTAAAACGAAAAGTAATGTTTTTTTACGGCTTTTTGTATCAACCCAGCACGGAGTGGGAAGCTGAGGCTCTAAAGCTGCTTAAAAAAGTAGTTTTTTTTTACGTATTGGCTATTAACTTTTCATTCCAGTTAGTAAAGCTCTATCAAAGAGTGTGAGAATCTGTACATTATTGTTGTTGTTGTTGTTGTTGTTGTTGTTGTTGTTGTTGTTGTTGTTGTTGTTGTTATTGTTGTTGTTGTTGTTGTTGTTGTTGTTTTCTGATTGTTATTTGTCTCAAAATGATAAAATAAAAACATTAGTGAATCATATCAATTGATTAGAAAAAAAATTGTGTGCGTGTGTGTGCTGTTGGATGCTGTTATTTTTTCATGTCTCAACCGACACAGAAAGTTAAATCATAATATTAAAATTATTTTTTGTTTGTTTATGGAATGCAGTGGTAGAGCTTTAGTCTCTCCATCCAGAGGTGCTGGTTCGAAACCCACGATTGGTTAAAAAAATGTTCAATTTTGTACCCAAATATGTCGGTGTCAGTGTTAGTGTAATACGACCGGTTGAGACAGAAGTCCTGATATCCTTGCGTTGTCGCTGTGTGGCAGCACGTAAATGAGTCAGTCTTAAGTCTTTGGACCCATCAAGAACATTGCCTTACTGCTGACGGTTCAGGGTAACTAAATAACTCACTCACTTACTCACTCACTCACCAATTCACTCACTAACTCACTCACTCACTGATCATCCATCTCATTCGGGTCGAGTCTCTACTTTGACGGCATTATAATGTTCCAGTGATATCGTAGTAGTAAGAGAATTGTTGTTGAGTTGGTTTAACGTCTAAAGTCACTATATGGGCTTTATTGTCAACGGGCCTCAAGACTGACGTCTGACATTTTTTATTTGCTAACACACACGAGACAAGGCGGGGATACCATGGCTACTGTCTCAGCTGGTCACATTAAACTCGTAGTAGTAAGAAAACTAAAACGCGTTGTACATATTCAATAACCCTAACATAGTAGCACCACCACCATCTGATAAATAATGCTTGCATATTTCTGATGTAATGCGCATAAATGAATTAATTTTCCCTCATTGAAATACCTTATCACACACACACACATATACATATATTATTAGCCGTAAATACAACATCATGGTACATGTATCTTACAGCTTGTTGTAAGCCTTGTTGTAATAATCCCTCAAAAGGAAATACTCACCATAGAGCATTTTCTACAACTTATAATGTATACCCGCAATAAGTACATTGTCGCGTTGGTTTACTACTGGTCGTAAAAATAATTATGCGATATAGAAGGCTGACGACAAGTTACAAGCTACCAAAACGTTGCAAGTACGACCCAACATCTTTTTTAAAAAGGTACATTTAAATATCACATAGATCTTTAAAACGTGCACACACCTTTTGCTAGATAATAGCCTAAGCTTTAGGCTTAGTAACTATGCCTACAGTATTTCTGTGCAATAATCCTACACACTTAGTTTGGTAAGTTGGGGGACCTGGTATCAGATATTTATAGCCTACACACTTAACTTGCCATTATTACCTCTACTGCTCTATGATATCAGTATCGATTATCGAACATGAAGGCTTCGCCTTTCCGACGTTATGGATCATCCCCATACGCGAGAGGTATGAGCAAAATCACCCAATCGGTTTATGGGCTACACGTTTTGGCGTCACTTCAAAAGAAAAACTCTGCGCTGCGCCTTTATTGATTTATGTAGACTTATCTGACCTGCACGCTAAAAATAGACCTTGATAAATCTGTTCCCACCAGGGTATAGGTAGTTGAGTGTGCGGCTGTGGAAATTGAGAAGGTAGATGGAAAGAGCAGTCAGCGAATCGCACCTGCGCAATCCCTCTTTAATCTTGTTTGATTGCTATCTTCGCTTCTTCCCTCTGAGCGGTCGCCTCGTGTGAGTATCATTAGATCAATGAACGTGGAGACGACTCGAGCGGTACACACACATACGCACACACCTGGTATAGTATCTGATGCGAACGAACAACACAAACCAAAATGAAGCAATTTAATCTGTATAATTTGACTATTACCAGAGACTATAGAACTAGTGAGACGTTTCCCCAAAACAGCTCACAATGCAATTGATACGCGAAGCTAGCGTGGCGCGTGCTCGCTCTTTTTCTGCCTGTTGACACAGTGCCGGGTTTAGGTTGCACAGATCCTTGGGGGCCACGTCTTAAATCCGGCACTGGGTTGACTTATCTTCAGACATAGATTTTACTGAGGTTGAAAGAAGGAAGAAACCGCCTGAACCACTACCCCCGTCAAACCTCTCAATATACTGTTTTAACACTCTGATATTACGTCCCATGGGTTTACCCCTTGAGTCCTTCATGCAGACGGGAACACCCAGCCGACTGAGCTATCTGAGAACGTGTGTATGAAGAGGTACAGTGGAGTTGATTTTACGTCCTGTATGCTTCCCTTAAAAGGATGCTAGACGGCGACCACAACATCTCCCAAAATCGGGAGGTCCCCGGTTCGAAACCTTTTATCGTACAAACTTTTTTTTTGGTCTGATTTTGTCCCTGGCAGGTTGTGTGGGTGACAGAATAAAGTGAAAGGCTGACGCAGGAGTCCACGTATCCATACTCTCTTTCTGTCTCTCTGTATCTCTCTCTCTCTCTCTCTCTCTCTCTCTCTCTGTCTATGTCTCTCTGTGAAAGCACGAACAATTCTGAGACGTTAGTAGGGGGTTCCGTCTGCAATATATATATAGCCTTGATGCGGACGTAGAGCGCCAAGAAACCAACGCACTCGCTCACGATAAAAGTGCCAGCTGATATCCGAACCAACAAGTCTCTTATTCGCCAGGCAATAGCGCGACCAACTAAGCTATTTGAGAAGGTGTTTGAAAACAGTAACTCAAATTAATTTTGCATCCTAATAACTTTCCGAAGAACGAACAGGAGTACTAAATAAGAGTCGAACCGTGGGTCTCTTACTTTTTGGTTCAGATTACTAAGTGACGAGGCCACTGTTTGTTCTAAGCATTACATTTTTGTTCTTGTGTAAATCCATGAGCACGTCTGCCACTAGAATTTTACACACACCTTTTAAAAATGATTTTGTTTCATTATTTTTTTCCAGTTATTCTTGAAGTTCAATATAAATATCTAAGAGAAAAAATGACACAAAAATGAGAAGAAAAAAAAAACACAACAAAAAAGCATTACCTTTACGTTTTGTAATCCCAGTAAGGCGCAGACAAGATCAGAAGATGTTGTGCACGCAGAGGCTTGTAAAATCAACTATAGGTACGTGTATCGGCGCAATGAGAAAAGTAAATCTAAGGGCGTCCTGTCAACAGGTCTACCGAACTGTTTGTGCGCTTTGCCGCGTGGATTATGGATGTAGCAAAATTAACAACAGTAGTGTATGTACCGGTAGCCTAGTGGGCGTTGTAAATGTAGATTTTTGCATCCACAGCTCGCCTCTCCTGGTGTGAGCAAAGGAATGGGGGTGGGAGAGACACTTCAGGATTTGAGATCTACGGCGATTACAGATCACGTTATCACGCCCCTAAAGCGAGCTATTTTCGAATCGCCTATTGGCTTCGTAGGTCTAGAATATTAGAGAGTTATAGCAACCATACTTGTAGCTCTGACGTGTACCGGTAGCGTGTAGGAAAACGAGGCTCGCTCTACAAGTTATCGCTTGGCTGAAACGCCTTATAGCAGCGTAACCCACAGGTCGACTTAAAGCTTTTGTTATTTTATTTATTTTACGTTTAAATAGTGTGGGTGTATATCTAATCAAAACTAGATCTAGGTTCCTATTATATATTAATGCGGTTACACAGTCTCGACAACAGTCAAAAACAAACAAAAAAGCATAATAAGATCATTAGATATATACTAGAGATGCATATCCAAACGAAAACTCGACAGCTGAGAAGCATGACTGTATTTTGAAACCACTTTTCGATCAAAAGAAATCTACTTTCATGGCCCAATCTTTTTCCAATGGACTAGAATTTGAAAAAATAATGCAAAAATAGCTTTAGGTTTTTAAAATCAAATCTTTATTGTGGATAAAAACACGTTTAAAGTGTCGACGTGTAGA
>RQTK01001368.1:66700-103577 GCA_003991915.1 Elysia chlorotica | reverse complement strand
CATCCGGGAATCCCATAGCTTTGTTTACTACTGCTAGGCAGAGAGTTTGTTTCCAAGAATCCAGTTTTGGGGCGACAAGTTAGACTGATTTAAAACCAAGATTGATTTAGAATTCAAACCATCTTCGCTGTCAAGCAACGGTCCCCTCACAGTTCTTACTCTCAAAAGATCAGATAAACAATTTAGTATTATTGTAAGAGCTAGGCACAATAGCAACTACTCTTTCACAAAAACAAAACAAACACAAACACACAAACAAAAAAAAACATCCTAATTGAACGGCACAATATTGAATATGCTCAAAGATGTTAAAAACAGCACAAGATCTTCTGTCCACTTTTGTTGGTTAGTGTATATTAAAATATCAAGAAAAATTGGCTACTTAAAAAAGAAATAAATATTACTAGGCTTAATTACTTCAATTCTCTTCACAGCTTTCACTTCTCTATACGTGTATAAATCTTGCTTATAAACGTCGTCGGGATTCGGGAACATAGATCTTTTCGGCGACACCCGATTTGCGGTATTCCCCGTTACATTGCCGATGGAATAGATACATCCAAACAAACCTATCTGTCGTTCCAAAGTGACTCTACATCTAATGAAGATGAATCTAGATCTAGATCTAGATTGTAGCTTTATATTATAAATCTAGTTTGACATACGATGGTATAGATATACAAGTAGATCTAATTCTGATAAAAACCGAGAGCTAGTGTAGTTGATCTTGAGGGACGAACTGGCTCAAGTGATAGACCGTCAGGCGTCTGGTTCTCAGTGCTTAGTTTGAGGCCGACGGTTGGGCAAATTAAATGTCGGATTTGTAGGCCTACCCTTCTGGTTACTTCAGTCAATGCAATGGTATTAGTTCCAATTGCTTTGGGCAAGCTAGAAAGTTTACATTCTTTATTCAACCTTCTTAAAATAGTTTTAGTTTATGCAAAGCCTGGATATTGCTGTTTCTGACACTAGAGATAAAAATTAACAAAATTACAAAAAAAAAAAAAAAAATCAAAACAAAAACACACACATACTCCCAAAAAGGAAGGAAAAAAAATGCTTTTTTAAAGTTTGATTAAGCATTCAAGTGTCTAAGTCAATATTGATAGCTGAACTAAATAAGCTTGGCCATGATTAGGTTTATAGTGACTAACCGCGCTAAAAATCTGTATTTGCTTTCTCAAAAGTTGGTAACAGGTTAACAAAGGCGTTCTTTTTGTTTCACTTCACTGCTGTAGATTCATAAATTCTAGACTAGATTTCTAAGTTAGCCAACTCTTACTTAGTCTTAGTGGGCTCTAGTAGGCTAGATCTAGACTAGTAGTAGTTAGTAAGTGATGTGTCTGTAAGTGCGGAGTTGCGCAAAAAATCCCTCTTTCTTAGTCAAATTCCTGCTTTTTGGTTTTCAAAATCCCTCCAAGTTGCCTCTGGAGGTAGGCACCTCTGTGAGTAGAGAGTAGAGAGTAGACCAAACTTTGCTGTTAAACCAACATAGCTGCCCCACGTGAGTAGAGAGTAGCGAGTAGAGAGTAGACCAAACTTCGCTGTTAAACCAACATAGCTGCCTCACGTGAGTAGAGAGTAGAGAGTAGACCAAACTTCGCTGTTAAACCAACATAGCTGCCTCACGTGAGTAGAGAGTAGAGAGTAGACCAAACTTTGCTGTTAAACCAACATAGCTGCCTCACGTGAGTAGAGAGTAGAGAGTAGACCAAACTTTGCTGTTAAACCAACATAGCTGCCTCACGTGAGTAGAGAGTAGTAGAGAACAGACCAAAACCAACATAGCTGCCTCACGTGAGTAGAGAGTAGAGAACAGACCAAAACCAACACAGGTGGCAAATTAATTTAGGATAAGTCTGGAGAGTACAATCATGTTTTACCAAAATGGAAGACTTTTAGGACTTTGTCTTACCCTCAGGAAAGCTTAGAAGTAAGAAAAAACTGCATGGGCAAATAATGAATTGACATATTTAAAGATGTTTTTGGGCATGAATAATAAGTAAAAAGTGTGCAACACCAGGAATGTACACCCCAGCGACCAACATTATGATCTTGATGGTAAATGGTAAATGGTAAATGGGTTGGGTAGAGAGGGTATTTCATGATTAGGCAGAGCATGGGAAGAGTAGGTTATCACCTTTAAACCATTTGAGCCAGCGTGGCAACTTTCATTGAGTTAGAATGACAAACAACACATGGATTGTTATGTGGTACCTGTTGCTCTTATATTTAACGTTATTAATCTGGGCTTAACTCACATGAAAACAATTCTATCTTTCATAAAAATGTCTTTTATTTTATTTTGTTTACACAGGGTAAAAAAGTGAAACTTTACCGTTTCCATATCATTTTTGATTTACTCGTATGTTAGTCTTGTAGATTATAAAACAAAATAGATTCTCTTTAAAATGGCTGTAGCGAATGTTTTTCATTGCCAAAATTTAATAAGCTAAGGCACTGTTATCAAGCAAGTTTAATGCAATAGATGGAGATGGGGATGTAAAAGGAGACAAGCAGAGAAAACAAAGCAGAAGCTCCTGATACCGTCATACCAGGGTCGGAGGTGCCCTGAGGAGAGCACTCTGCGTACTGGCCTTGGGCGTCACTTTCCTCGTCATCTTCTTCAGTGACAAAAAGCAACACAAAAATAATGAGAAAAAAAGGCATGCAGCTACTAAACCAGGTCTCACCTTCTCCAGTGACACAGAAAACGACAACAAATATTGAAAAGGGCCATGCGATCTACTGAACTAAAAACATATATGTATCAGTGGCAACTACAACAACCAGGAAATATTTGGTGCATACCAATAAAAAGAGCATATGTTATTAATGGGCACATTAAGGCACACCAAGTTTCAAGGACAAAAAGCTTTTATCCAAACTTAAGTGGAAAAGAAGTGTATAATACAAAACAAGAAAAAGGCACCGATATAAAATTTCAAAAGTTAAAAATAATAGGATCTCTGGGACGGAAAAGAAATATTGAGGTATAATTGTTATGATCCACTCACACAAATAAAATTAATGCATGCAGCATTACAAAGAGAATCAGACTAACGTATTGGAATCTTTACAACATTTGGCAATCCTCTTACCATGCACTTTTTGCGCAAGACTTTTAAATCGTTTTATATGAGAGAAAATTATATGGACCCTTGGTTGAACTTCAAAAGACTGTGGACTATATACTAGATTCGGGACTTTCTGTGTAGTCATTTTCAAGTGAACGAAGAAGAAGAAGAAAAAGAATATGAAGTTGAAAAAAAAAAACCCATTTACCATTTACCATTTACCATCAAGATCATAATGTTGGTCGCTGGGGTGTACATTCCTGGTGTTGCACACTTTTTACTTATTATTCATGCCCAAAAACATCTTTAAATATGTCAATTCATTATTTGCCCATGCAGTTTTTTCTTACTTCTAAGCTTTTCTACATTCTCTAAGCAACATTAACTTTTTTTCAAAATCGATGTCTCAATCAATAATTATAATTATTCTTGAATCCCCAATGCTTTGACAATAAGTATGGTAAAAAATTTGTATTTTTTCATGAAGGTTGAGAAAGGATTATTTTGCTAAACAGTTTATTAATTTTTGTCATTCTTCTATTGAGTTGAGGAGGGGGGATTTTGATTTAAAAGTCAGTGATTGTTTTTTACTGTTAACTTTTCAGTGACTTGTGCGTCAGATTCATGTCTTAAATCTACCTTCATGAAATTATATTGTTTTGTATCCCTTTCTTTCTCCCTTCCTTATCCTTCTTCCACGCATTTATCCCGACTTTCTTAGACTGAAATTGTCCTGAAAGACCAATAAATTGTTCTAGGCTCATATTTTCTGGGCAGGCAAAATCTGTACTGCATGGTGTAACCAATGCTTCTATATTGCAGTTTTTTCATGGTTACCTTATTTAATTTATTTTTTACTATGTAATGTAGAAATCAGTACATCTGTTGCTCTCTGTAGTGATCAAAGTATGCGAAGTGAGGTATTAGTTAAGGAACATAAAAATGCTAATCTTAATTAGCTGTAGGACTTCTGAGATCTTCATGTTAAGCTGAAACAATGGTGACCCTCTGTAGCTTTCAGTAACGAGTATGGATGCAAATGTTTGGCAGTTATAAAATGTCAGATACAACATACTCATTTTACTGATGAGCCATGTGCTACTTTTTTTGTCTCTGATTACAAAGAGTCAGTGCGGATGAAAGGAAAAAAAAATTGATCTCGCAAAAACTCTTTCTATAGTGTGAAATGTCCATAGATCTTGCCTTGAACAATATAGACCATTGACATTGGCAATGGGTGCACCACACACCCGGAGATATTAAAGCCAAATTAACAGAAAATGCAAGGAGTTTTTTTAAGCAGGGTGTAAGAGCTTTTCATTACAGCTCCAGATAATTTTTATTTGTATATTACTGCTTTGAAGTAACCCGTCCCAAAATCAATCTTTTAAAAAAATGTTTATCTTATTTTAGGGTGCTATTAAGCAAAGACAGGCAGTAGTGGCGTCAGAGATACCATTGTTGTGTTTTGCGCATTGGGACTACCTAAACACTATGTTTTAAAATAAACTCTGAAATATAAGCTGTAAGGTATTATTTGTCTAGTTCTACCAAGATAACAATGTACTCCGAATTTAAATTATTTGCTGAAATTGTGAAGCTATCTGTTTTCCTTTTTTTTTTCTTAAGTATTGTTTTGTTAATTTTGCTTTGAAATGAAAGTCTTTGTCACAGATGTTTGTGACTTTACTTGTAATGTATAGAAACACAATTGACACTCCTCTCTAACTGTTCCCCCCCCCCCTGCCATAATTCCAGCGCTGAGAAGCCTGGCAGACGCAGCCCATGAGGAGTTCATGCACCAGTGCGACGACGAGAGCGGCCACCACCACCACGCGAGCCACGCCAACGGAGACCACCACCTGGTCCACAACCACAACCACCACCAGAAGAACCGCGACGACGACTGCGGGGAAGACACGGAGATGGTGGAGATGATGGGCGAGGGGGAGGGCCACCATGTTGTGGCATGGCTGTCGTCAGTGGCCACTCCCATGGCTCTCACCACGGCCACGCCCACTCTGTGCCGGACAGTGTGGCCGCCGTGGCCTGGATGGTCATTCTGGGTCAGTGAGAAATGTTAAATTAGAAAAAAATATTACTACTGATTTACTTCCCTTGTTTTAAGGCAAATGTTGACGTATTATGTTACTGTACTCTGTGGCCTTCAATTTTTCTTTAAGCGTCTTAAATAATTCTGCTCTAATTTTAGTGTTGT
This sequence comes from Elysia chlorotica, assembly GCA_003991915.1. Classification (NCBI taxonomy): domain Eukaryota; kingdom Metazoa; phylum Mollusca; class Gastropoda; family Plakobranchidae; genus Elysia; species Elysia chlorotica. The sequence goes on along the minus strand of RQTK01001368.1, from coordinate 98,282 downwards.
TTTTATACATTTTTCTTCTCTAGTTTTAGTTTGATGATGTTTAGTTTTATTTGAGATGTTTACATAAATCGGAGGTGTAAATTATTATTATTATTATTATTATTATTATTATTATATTATTATTATTATTATTATTATTATTATTATTATTATCATTATTATTATAATTATTATTATTATTATTATTATTATTATTATTATTACTCTTTCTGTAGGGGATGGTATTCATAACTTCAGCGACGGGCTTGCCATCGGAGCTGCGTTTGCCAGTAGTATCACTGGAGGCTTCAGTACTTCGATCGCTGTCTTTTGCCACGAGTTGCCTCATGAGATTGGTGAGTAAAAATTATACTTCTGTACCTCTTTATTTCCCTCCGTCTCTTTGTTCATATTATTCTTCCTCTTACTTTTCCAGCTCTTTCTTCCCTTTTTCCACTTTTTCTCTTCACTTTTCTTTTATTTTATCATCCTCTTCATTGCCATCCTATTGAGTGCATTTTAATTCTTTAAGATCATCAATGTTCTCTTGCTGTTTCTTCGCATTGGTATTTTTACAAGTTTTACTAGGATCATATGTTGTGTTGTGTTTATAATCTGTTGTTTTTTGGTTCTTTTTCTTTTATTCATTTTGATTATTTGAGGAAATTTTTAACATTGATTCTGCCACAAATTGTTCCAAATATTCTTTTATCAATCGTGTGAGCAAACAATTTTTTGGCCACATATGAATATGATTGAGTTAAATAATTGATTTATTGGCAGAAGATTCTCAAGACAGGTGTACATTGTATTGGTCATAAAAAGCTACAAATGTCTCTACAATCCATTGTAGTCTGAAGCATCAGGGTAAAATCAGAGGACTTGTAGTTAAAAGACTAGGCAATGACATTGAGAAACCAATTCTACTGTAAACTTGACACTCACTGATTGTTGACCGTCGTCTCCAGGTGACTTTGCCGTCTTGCTGCGGGCTGGCATGTCAGCCAAGCAGGCCATCATGTACAACTGCCTCTCCTCCTTGCTTTGCTTCCTGGGCATGTTGATTGGGGTCGCCCTCGGCAACATGCACTCCGCAACTGAGTGGATTTTTGCATGCGTTGGCGGCATGTTCCTCTACATCGCTCTGGTTGATATGGTGAGTAGATAGCTGAACACCTCTTTTTAAACATGTATAGCTATCACAGAAAAAAAGATCTTCCTGTCAAAACCTGTAAATAGAATGTGGTTAAGTTCTATTCCAAAGCGTTAAAAATATAATGTAACCTTTTGGTTTCAATGAAGAGGTTAGAATTTTCAATATTACTCAATCAGGTGTTTATTGTCTGAAAATCAAACCATTGCAAATTTTGTTTAGTAATACAAAAATTTTTTTTAAAAAGGGTTACTGGTTGCAGGTGACTGTAAAAATAATTGAGTTTTCTGACGGTTTCTCCAATACCAGCTGCCGGAAATGACGTCTGTGGACCCGAAGAAAGGCGAGAGTCCGTTCCTGCACCTGTTCCTGCAGGTCCTGGGCATCGTGATGGGCTCGTCCATCATGCTCGTCATCGCCATCTTCGAGCACGACATCAAGAGGGCGTTTGGCTGAGTCTCACGATGTTCTCTAAAGTTCCTAGTTGGATTAGGACTCCTGCCCTGCCCAGCGGTTTTGGATATTATTCTTTTTATTGTTCTCTTATTTGCATTTATAATGTCTCTTCTTCTTTGCTTTTTGGTTACTCAGTTATTGTTATTTTTTGTTGTTGTTGTTTTTTTCTCCTCCTAGGCATCGAGCCTTGTGCATTCTAGATGCTATGCGGTGTTGAAACAAGAAAATGTCATATTCAAAGATAATCCTTTAGCAAACCATTGTCTGTCTCTTTTCCCCTCATGGGACTAGGATTTCTTGAAGTTTTGGCTGACTGAAAAAAAATGAACACCTTGTAATAAGGAAATATGGTTTGTCCAGAAAGGAACATAAAAATAGCATTTTGATTAATTTGCAGTTTTAGTCTTAAATTTAAAAATTAAAAAAAAATTTTCACTCTGCAAAAAGGAATTTTTGTAGTAAATAAAGCTCCTCTTTGTCCATGGAATGGAATGTACATTAATTTTATTCTGCGTCACTTCATACAATCAAAAACTTTGTTGCACTGTTTTGTTTTTTTCCTCGATCGATTTCTCTTTATGCATTTCTGTTTTGTATATTTATTGAATTTTCAATTGATGTTTGCTAAATAACTTTGTAGATGCTAAGTGTGTAGAAGTAGTTGGTGGTGTTGGTTGGTGAAGACTTATCTTTGATAATAACGATGGTGTTGTTTTACTTGCATATTTTTGTCTCTCGATGAATCGCAGGCTCTACAGCGAGGTTTCAATACCAGCATGTAATCCTGATTCTACTTAACATGGAAAGATACCCTCCTTTCTTTCCATGTGTAACTTGCAAAACTTGCGACTTGACTAACTCTTGCTCTTGCTCTTGCTCTGTCTCGTTTGTGAAGGATAAGCTTCAGTTGGTGCGCTAGATTTGGTGTACGCGACGACGACTGCGGGGAAGACACGGAGATGGTGGAGATGATGGGCGAGGGGGAGGGCCACCATGTTGTGGCCGTCGTCAGTGGCCACTCCCACGGCTCTCACCACGGCCACGCCCACTCTGTGCCGGACAGTGTGGCCGCCGTGGCCTGGATGGTCATTCTGGGTCAGTGAGAAAAATATTACTACTGATTTACTTCCCTTGTTTTAAGGAAAATGTTGACGTATTATGTTACTGTACTCTGTGGCCTTCAATTTTTCATGAAGCGTCTTAAATAATTTTACTTTAATTCTAGTGTTGTTTTTATCATTTTTTTTTCTTCTCTAGTTTTAGTTTGATGATGTTTAGTTTTATTTGAGAAGTTTACATAAATCGAGAGGGCTGTAAAAATATTATTACTCTTGCTCTTGCTCTTGCTCTGTCTCGTTTGTGAAGGATAAGCTTCAGTTGGTGCGCTAGATTTGGTGTATAAGAGCAGCACAGCTAGAGCGAGAGCATTGCTTTCTTCACAGAGAGCCTGTGCCGCTATGCAGATCAGCCCTTACAGGACATGTCTCATTCATAACAAGTTTACTTGTCAGCTGTTGGCCCATAGTTTGTGTAGAAGGCAAAGCGTCCATCAATGAATTTGAACAGGTGCTCTTGCGATAACAGCAAAACCCAAGAAATGTAACTCGAGTAAAACTACCCATGGCTGATTATCATTTATTATGTATCATTTGAACTGTTGAGGAGGTGAGGTTGTTGATTCCATAAAGTTCTCTGAAAGAGGACACATTTATTTGGTGCTGAATCTGTATTTTTCCAGGACTGCCCGGCTCTTGTCTGCCTTCAATACTGAATATGACTCACCATGTATGCTTTGTTGACCATGCTTGGTTACTTGTCTAGTTGTGCCATTGGTTTGTGCATTGCCATCCCATCCAGCCTGATAGAACCATTTCAAGGTAGGGTGATTTATTGAGGGGCTCATCACTTAACACATATTGTGACAGTTTCCATCAGCTGAGGAAAACAATTTTTTGCATTTAACTGTTATCATCTATCAATCAGGTGTAGGCTTAGAGCCATGGGTATGAAGAGCTTTAAGTTTTCCTGTATGTAAAAAAAACCTACCTAATTTGTTGTTGTTTTGGAAATAAGCATGGTTTCCTTTTATCAAACTACGAGTATGGCTAGTTCTAACTTTTTTTTTCTGTTACACTAGGAGTATGGCTAGTTTCAAAAGATTCAAATTGTAGACACTTAAAGACAGTTGTTTGGTTTGTGTTTTAATGTTTTTTGTGATATACTGTCTTTTGTCACAAAACGCTTCAAATGTAGTAATAGAAGAAAGACATTGATATAATGCTATATCATGTTGTTATTTTATATTCTGCTTCCCCAATGTTAAATCTTGTGTATTGATCTATGAATGAAATGCCGGTTTATTATAGACAAAATCTGGATCTGAAACTCAACAGTTGTTTATTTTTTTAATCCATGTTTAAGCAATGTCATCCAAACGGACACAGGTAGATTTTCCAATGCATTTTTTCCTCTTTTTTTTTTAAACCTTGTCCTTTTTCCATTTGAAACTCGTACTAGTTGATAACAATCTGGGGCCAATATGATATAAAGGAATAGATGTTTGTTTTAAAGGGAAGATGACGGGCATTATCGCTAAAAGAAGTTTTCTTTTAAAAGGCTACAACTCAAGTTGTATCAACGTATATGGCTCATTATACCAAAATAATTGTGAATCTCTTTAGTGACTTCTTGGCAATAGAGATGCAAAATTAGATATTTGTCTCTTCATATACCAGATAGGCAAATTGTGAAAGACATAATTATTAGATTATAATTCTACCAAAAGCAGCTGTATTATAAAAGTCTCTATCTATTTATTGACTCCAATGATTAAAATTTATGTTCAGCACAATCATATGTTTACTCATTCAATGTTGATTTGACTCACTATCAAAATAGTATCATGTTTTAGTTTAATCCTTGCGTTGAGAATGTTGAAAATCTTGTTTTAATTTGTCATGACTACACCAGCTCTTTTGGTTTAAAACTTAATGGAGGTAACTTAAAAAGCACAGTAGATCCCATTTTTCATTTTAAATGAAGGACAGCTGAGTTACAAGATATTGGAATCTTGTATCTTACGCTGATGTACACATAATCATATTGCATGACATGCTTTTATAAAAAAGGACTTTTGTTTTATATTGTATGTTTGTTTCCTTTTTAAAAAAAACAACTAAAAACGCCATTATTGGGTCAAATATTGCATCAGTCTTAAAACTCATTAAAAAAAAAAAAATTTTAAATTTGAATCCAATGTTTATGGGGGTTTTCTATTTATGTGATTCTTCTTAAAAATGTATAACAGTAACTGTTGTGGTCTTTTTTATTTCTTTCACTCCCTCTTAATTATTTATATAATTGTTTTCTCCATAGAGTGTTGAAGCAAGATTTGCCTTTTCCCTACTGTGCAGTTAAGTGCAGAATTAAAAGAAACAAACAAAACAAAACAAAAACAATTGGATATCACACTGTATTTTAACCAATTATTATAAAGTCAGTTTGAGGGGGCATATTTTTTCATCAAATTTTAAACCAGTCAGGGCTCTTGTACTTTAAAGAAATATAGGTGGTTTAAAAATATTAACTTGTTAACTCGTTGTGTTGGTTGATCAATTTTGTTGCTGAGATACCAAGATTAAGTTACCTTTATTTACATCAGTGTTGAAAGTTTTTGCAATTTTTGAGGTTTGAAAGCGTGGAAAAAAAAAAACAGTATTGGCTAAGTGCTTGTGTACTTTATTTTCCCATGCTCTGTGTGCCATTTGTTTTACTTTCCCTCTACTGTAGACATGTTTAGCCCTGTGCCCTTTGCCTAATCTTATTGGTAAGGGTAGCGCATGGTAAATAACTATTTGTCTTTATGGGGCTTAAATTGTTAGCTTATGTTGGTGGTATTTTTAACCTGTCTGTGTGTGGCAGGCACACATCGATTTTGGGTTGAATTACTACGCGGGTGGTCTTGTTGTTTATTTGTTTGTTTTTTTCCTCCTGGGTGGATAAGGTTTAGTGTCAGTATAATGTAAGCAGTCCAGTCCTAGGTTTCCTGTTTTGGTTTCTATTGCTGCACATTCTGGAGATCATAGGTTAGGTAACGCTCAAGAATGGAAGCAACTCCGCAATACTTTTTTAGAACCGTAATTTCGAAACTCAACTTTCCTAGAACCGTAATTCGGAAACTTCAGTTTCATTCTAGAATGTCTTTGGTATTGGCAGCATCAACTTTTTTTTTCTTCTTTTTATTCACTGCTTGAATGTGCACTTTAATGGCTACAATTTATAAACAATTTTATTGAATGTTCATTTTTTTCACTTTTGATTACTGTATTGGGAAAAAATCATATTATGAGCCCAATTTCTTATGCAATAGAAAAGGTGAAACTGATTTGGCGTTGAGATTAAAATGCAAACTGTTTTGTGTTCTCTTACTGTAATCTTGTATTCTTGTGCGCCTGTAGTGTTACAGTGGGATGGAAACACTAGTCAGTTGGTCTGGATACAAATTACAGGTTGGCCAGTTTCTATTTTATTGAGTAATAGTCTGAACTTGAAATGTTTCTATGATTTTTTTTTGCCTTTGTCAATAGATGGTCTTTTGTCGAGTTTGTCATTTTATTGAGTTTATTGTGGCTAAGGCTTGTATTTCATTTTCTCGTTTTAAAGTGTTATATTTTATATAGCATAAATCAGTCAACAAGTTTTGTGTTAGGCATCTATTTATTGCTGGAGGTTGCCATTATTTCTAAACTTTTATTATAGCTAAATGTCTTGTTTTCTCCAATGGATCTGCTGTTTCTGAAATGTGATGCTCATTCCTTTTTAAGATGTGTTTGTGAGAGTGCAAGGGGACCTTTTCAAGTCAAGAAGATCATGGAGTTTAAACAAACATTGAAAAAGGTTCCTCTAAGTTGTTGTTGGTTGTTGTGTTTTTTAGGGGGGTTTCCATAGCACTATATCAACAGTATCCACAATTAGAATATAAAACAAAGGGCAATACATAATACATGGCTATGGTGTTACGTGTCTTACAGAATAAACAATCGATGACTTAATGGCTCCATAAGTGAGGCAAGAAAGTTCAATGGTGCTTCTCATTCTACTCAGTGCCTAATTGTTTCTAAGTTCATGCAGAGTTTTTCTGTTTTAGAAAAGTTAATCTGTCTTTTTCTCAATCTGCCTGGGAAAAAATGCACTTGTGTGGCAAAGTTGTGTATGGTATGCTAAAATTTAAGTTGGATATCTGATAAAATGCTCTTCTAGGCATTATATGTTGTTTTCCAATCCATGCTCTCTCTCTCTCTTTCTTTCTCTCTCTCTCTCTCTCTCTCTCTCTCTCTCTCTCTCTCTCTCTCTCTGTGGGGCGCGGTGGTCCAGGGGTAGAACATCGACTTCCGATGCAAAAGGTCCAGAGTTTGAATCCTGACTGTTGCGTTCCCTACTGGTTGGGTCGGTGTCAGTATAATGTGAACGGCTGAGACAGGAGTCATGGTATCCCCGCACTGTCTCGTGTGTGGCAGCACATAAATTTGTCAGATGTCCATCTTGGGGTCCGTCCACAATATGGCCTATATAGTGCTGCTGTTGGATGTTAAACCAACCCAACCCAACCCTCTCTCTCGCTCTCTGTCTCTCTCTCTCTCTCTCCCCTCTCCCCCCCTCTCCCCCCCCCCCCCCCCCCCTCCTTTCTCTCTCTCTCTCTCTCTTCCTCCATCTCTCTCTATGTGCGTGTGTCAGCTCCTGAGCTGTTTGTCTACTCATACTGAGGGTTTCTGCCTTTCCAGTTTTGTTGCCCCATCACTGTTATGGGCTGGGACCATCCATTTTATTGATTGCCTTAAATTCCGTGTTGCTTATTGTTCGTGACTGTCTGTTACGAACAATGAAAACACCACTCAGTGTCTTCGGCAACAAAATTTGCTTTTGTTTTCATCAACGTCATAAATTAAAGAGAAAAGGAACAGATTTAGTTTGCAGTTTTCAGTAGACTTTTACATGTTCTACTTAACCAATTGCTTTTTACTATGTTTTTTTTTCTTCCATTGTATTTGTAAAAAGGAGGGTATGAAATTGAATTACTTAAAATCAATATAAACTTTATATGATTTTCTTTTTTCCCTGAGCTTGCTGAAATGTTCAACTTTAATATACAATATTTAAGAGGAGAAAAAATTTGCTCTGCTTGTTTGCTAACCAATAACCGTTGTAATTGTTAAATAATTATGTATACTCTGAACACATTGAAACTACGGGTAACAATTGTTAAAGAATCTCAATACAAACTGGGCGTTCCTCTCCCTGATGCAAACAGTCATTCCTTTTGCAATAAACGGCAGAGACGCGGCGACGAACGGAAAGTTTTGCATTATTCTCAGCACAACAGAAACTATTTGATTTGCAAAACTGACCAATAAATACAATGTATGTTCTATATGAATGTTCTGTTGTGCTTCACTTGCCACAGTATTTATGACTCATAACATAATAACATAATAACAATACCATCATTCATTGTGAATTGTGAATTTCCTTCAATCTGAAATGTTATAACCATGGCTGAACTATCTTTATGTTTGTCCCAATCCATGCTATGCCATATGTGAAAAGTCTCATACATGTATCTTATCTTTTGAATGACATAATTATGAGCAAACTATATGGGTAGGCTACAAATGTTTCTTTAAGTTGTTACTTTGTCCTCTCAGTCCTGATTTCTCAGACTGCACTGTGCCCGTCTTCCAGATTAAACCTTTGCTTTTGCTTTCAAATTCCGTGCACATGATGTCAATTTGTGAATGCCATGTCTCTCAAAAGCTTCCCAGTGCTTGCGTCAGTAGGACGAATGTTGTGTGTGCTGAATTCTCAATTGTGTACAAATTATTATGAAATTAAAACATGTTAGATTATCTTCCTGTCTTTGAGTTTTTTGGTTTTGTAAAGAAAATTGATAATGGTTATGACTGTATTTGGTGATTATAATGTGGAAGCAAGATGGATACTTTCAAACATCGGATAAATAAATTGTTAGTAACAGTAGTATCAAACATCGGATAAATAAATTGTTAGTAATAGTAGTATCAAACATCGGATAACTAAATTGTTAGTAACAGTAGTATCAAACATCGGATAAATAAATTGTTAGTAACAGTAGTATCAAACATCGGATAAATAAATTGTACTTTCGGGGTTCACATTTACCAATGGATTCTCTAACTTCCACTGTGGTGGGTTACTTTTATGGATGTCCCTGGGCGTGTGTGTGAAGAGAAAGAGGGCTAACTAAAGTTCTGCCACATCCATTATGGCCAATGGATTTTTCCAATGTCTCTATGGGTCTGAGGATCTAAGGAAGCTCATACATTGATATTAAGGTGAAAGCTGGCACCTCTGAAAAGATTTAAACCCCCGACATATTTAAAGGGAAACAACTGCGTGTAAAGGGAGATAACCCCCAAAAATATATAGGGGGTGAAGTGTTTCAGCTCTGACCATCCGCCACTCTCACTCAGAAGGCAGTTGTTTCCCTATTTTCATCTTGTTTCGTCGATTTCTCCTACGTGTTATATTAAATTTTTCCCTCATACATTTGAAAGTGAAAAAGTAATTTTGTAGTCTGCCGTTTGTCTCAACCAGAGAGAGAGAGAGAGAGAGAGAGAGATCTTTAAACTAAGGGTAAATCCATTCGACTTAAGCAACAGAGTAGGAGGACTAGAGGGCTATGTGAGACAAGAAATACACTGTACATGATGAAAAGCTACATTTTAGGGCATGATGCACGCTGTTTCCTCTTTCACAATAGGAAACGAAAAATGCATTGTACAGAGAGAGATAGATCTTCAGCTTCCGCTTGTTTCCATCCAACCCCTGGCTGTTCAGTCTTTTACAACTAAGTATGAACTGGCAAGCGTGGACTCTGCCTAGCGCTCTGTGTGTTATGCATGTAGTACAGTATTCTGCTGGCACACTCCAATCGCGCGTCTGTCACGGTTTCTGAAGCGTTCGTTTCTTAAACTTGCTTGGTTTGGCACAGGATACGCTGTAAATTTATCATTTACAACGTCTGTGGACTGAGTGTGCAAGGTTGACCAAAACTAACCTGACATGCGGCCGTGACTAAGAAATAAGTGCTGCGGTGTTACATATAAGTTTAGATCCCTGACTTTGGTAGTTTTATACATGTACAGTTTAAAAGTAGCGCACTGTTCGCCTATGTAAGTCTAGAGCACCTTTAATACTCAGTACCAATGTTGGGTATTACGTTAACCACGGAATGGGTACAGTTATTCAAAGTAATCAAAGTACTGTTCAGCGTCGCGGTAGCTTGCAACTCGCTTGAGCATTCCGATATGTGCACTAAACCAATCTGTGTAGACCAAAGAAAATAAGGGGGGAGGGGGGGGCGGTGATCCTGGGGTAGAACATATGCTTCCGACGCAAAAGGTCTGGGTTCGAGTCCTGGCGATTGCCTACTGGTTGGGTCGGTGTCAGTTTAATGTGACCAGCTGAAACAGGAGTCATGGTATCCCCGCAGCACACAAAATTGTCAGACGTCAGTCTTGAGGCCCGTCTACAATATAGCATATATAATGCTGATGTTGGACGTAAAACCAACTCAGCTCAACAATCCAGAAAATAGAAGGCCGAGTGACCAATATAACCAAAGGATACGACTTCTGCACGCCATTGGTAACACGTGATTTGTTTCTTCCAATATTTAGCTTACATAGAGCAGAATGATACAGTCTTGTGTTAAAGAGTAAGTTTTCGTGCACATATATATATCTGCGTGCGCACTGTTTGGGGCTACACCATTGTAGGCTGGTTGTTTTGTTGTTTTTTTTGTATTCGGTAAACGATCGTCGATTTGATATTAAATTTTATAGTTTCAAAACAACAGGTGCGCGGCGGAAACAACAACAACAAATAATTATACAAAAATGTTAGCACTGTCTCTAATTTACTGAGTCTAATGTTTTTATTTTCAACAGCAAGTTGTTCAAAACTTTAAATAGACAAACCAAAAGGCAATCTAAGAGCCACATACTTATTAGTTATTGTACTCATAAATCATCAAATCTGCCTGTGAACAAAATCTAATCATTATTAATTGTCAGTAAACTGGATACTACACCACAAAGCATTAAAATCAACCCAACCGCATATCAGCCCCCCTGATGTCCTGTACCCAACCCAGAACAATTCAGACAGGACTGATCGTGGAGAGGAGAGAGAGAGAGAGAGAGAGAGAGAGAGTGGCCACAAGTCAGATTAAAGTCAAAGCCAAACACGCATTTATGGGAGTGCTAGCTCAACAAAACATTGAAACGTTTGTGTGTGTGAGAGAGAGAGAGAGTGTGAGAGAGAAAGAGAAAGAGAGAGAGAGAGAGAGAGAGAGAGAGAGAGAGAGAGAGAGAGACAGACAGACAGACAGACAGACAGACAGAGACAAAGATTAGATGAGAGATTTTTTACCCCTCTAGGCAAAAAGCAAAACAAGAAAACAAAAATAAAGAACAAAAGCAACACCAACTGATTGTTTTGAGATATTTGACCGAGTTTTTTTTTATCGCCAGTTTGCCTAGCTAGCTAGCTAGATAAGCTGATAGTATAAACATGTCGGTAAGCCCCGTGACCTTCCACAGCGCCTCAACTAATCTAATTAGTGGCCTCGCGCCTTGCTCTCTGCGTGATGAAACCGCCTCTGCTGGGGACAGCACATTGTCACGATTGTGTTTTGGTATGGCCACAGTGATCGACGGCATGGGAACAAGAAGAAGAGTCAAGGGGGCGGGGTTTAAAGAGAAGAGCTTCCAGACCTGACAAAGCTGTAGGTTAAAAACTTTAAGTCACGTGATTGTTCTGTAACCATACATTTGTATGTTCATAAACGTTTTAAAAGGTGTGGACAAAATGGTAGAAAGAGAGAAACATTGGAGAGGGAGATAGGTTGAGTGCTTCACGTCCAGCTTCAGAACTATAGGCTGTAATGTGAACGGGTCTTACGAATGTCTTACAATTTTACCTGCTGTCACACAGAGACAGTGCGGGGATACCATGACTTCTGTACCAGCCACACTAAACTCACACCGACCAAACATGTAGGGGGAGGAATCCGACAAACATTTGCCGTTCGTGGGTTTTGAACCGGACTCTCGCCGATTGGATGCCCAACGCTATACCATTTGCGCCAGTTTGCACGATAGGGGGTGGGGGATAAGAGGAGAGAGATAGAGAGAGAGAGGGAGAGAGAGGGAGAGAGAAGGAGAGAGAGAGAGAGAGAGAGAGAGAGAGAGAGAGAGAGAGAGTTAGAATTTCTCAAAGCCATAAATGACGTTATTCCTTATCTTCGCTGATTTTCGCATGAATGCAAGCGAGATTAGCTCAGTACGGGGAACCTTTGTAATCATCACGTGACCGAGGTCAACGCTAGAGATAAGGACAACCAGTGCCAACCGGACCTGTCTCGAACCAGACGCTGCTCCGCGATTCACACAGAATACAGAATACACAATGCACATTACAGAATACACAATACACAATACACAATACACAATGCAGTATACATATTACAGAATACACAATACACAATACAAAATACACAATGCAGTATACATATTACAGAATACACAATACACAATACAAAATACACAATGCAGTATACATATTACAGAATACACAATACACAATACACAATACACAGTACACAATACAGAATACTCAACGCACAATACACAATGCACAATACACAATACAGAACACACAATACATAATACACAATGCACAATAAACAATACAGACAACACACCACATAATACACAATACAGCATACACAATGCACAATACAGAATACACAATACAGAATACACAATACAGAACACACGCAATACAGAATATATGATACAGAATACACCTTACAGAGTACAGATTAAAGATTACAGAATACAGAACAAAGAGTACAGATTACAGAACACAGAATACAGAATATAGAATATAGAATACATAATACACAATACAGTATACAGAATACAGAAAACATACAATACAGAATATATAACACAGAATACATGTACATCTTACAGAGTACAGATTAAAGATTACAGGATATAGAACGAAGAGGAAAGATTACAGAATACAGAATACAGAATATAGAATACAGAATATACAATATACAATACATAATACAGATTACAGAATACACATTACACAATACAGTATAGTTACAGACTGCAGAGTATAACATACACAATACATAATACACAATACAGAATACACAATACACAATACAGTATACAGAGTACACAATACACAATACAGTATACAGAGTACACAATACACAATACAGTATACAGAGTACACAATACACAATACAGTATACAGAGTACACAATACACAATACAGTATACAGAGTACACAATACACAATACAGTATACAGAGTACACAATACACAATACAGTATACAGAGTACACAATACACAATACAGTATACAGAGTACACAATACACAATACAGTATACAGAATACACAATACACAATACAGTATACAGAATACAGAATACACAATACAGAATACAGTATACAGAATACACAATACACAATACAGTATGCATAGTACAGAATACACAATACACAATACAGTATACAGAGTACACAATACACAATACAGTATACAGAATACATAATTCATAATACACAATACAGTATAGAGAATACAAAATACACAATACAGTATACAGAATACAGAATACACAATACACAATACACAATACACAATACAGCATACAGAATACAAAATATACTTTACAGAAAACAGAATACACAATACAGAATAAACAATACACAATACAGAATACACAATACACAATACAGAATACAGAATACACAAAATAGTACACAACACACAATACAGAATACAGAATACAGAAAACATTACCATAGAACCGAGGTTTCCAAAAATAACAGCCAGAGGCTCCGATATAAACAAATATTTGCATTTAGAACCAAAGTGAGCTATATCATTAAACATTCGGTATTATTGAAGGCAGTGTCCATCTGTCCTAACAATGGTATAAATTAAAAATAAATAGATCACTATTACACTATTACTCTTGTTATGTAAAAAATGTGCCACTGCAGTCAAAAAGGTGACCTTGCGGCCTGCCTGTTATTTTGACAGCCTCATGTCAAACACAATGATGCAATAGCCCCACAGACGGACAAACATGTAATTATACATGGAGGGTCCTATATTATATAATATGCCGTAATTACTATTTTTAATCCTAACAAAATTAAAAACAAACACTATAAAAATAGTGCATCTTATTAAAATTTGTAAACATAATACAACACATTAGTAAATGCGGGTTTATAAGTACAATAGGCAGGAAAAGTCGTTATGACAAGTCATAGGCGTTTTATATCACAGGTGACAAAAACAATATAATAATTTAATTTGGTATACTAATAATGTTTTTATATACCATAGGTTATGACTGTTTGCAAAATAGACGTTTTGAGACCTGTCACGATAATGTGTATTTTCAAAGATGAAATAATGGCATAACTGCAAGGATTGAATGACTCTTTGAGAAAAAATGATTTTACTAAGGAACCAGCGTGTGAAAAGAGTTATCTCCCCTTACTTCTCAAAGGAGTTTACCCACATAAAAGCTCTTAATTTGCCACTGTTTTTTTTTTTTTTTTTTACACGAATTTCTAAAAATGTGTTATTTCCTTTAGAATCAATAGGTTACAAGTGACAGTGAGCATAGATTCATATGCTTGATCAAAATGTAACCTGCCAAATAAATTTAAATGTATTTGACTTTGCCTCATGGACATAGATGTTCCGCCAAATTTTTGACGCCTTAGTAAAACCATAATTTATTTACTGTGCACGAAAACATGTTTTTGTAATTATTTCTTTGTTTTTCAATAATTTTGATTGATTGAATTTTGACTTAGTTTACAGCAAAAGTGAAGCGCAAGTAACATAAGCTTTGCATGGCCAGAAAAGTTGTTGCCGATAAAGGTGATACAAAAATCAAAAGGATATGTAATTATTAGGTACTGCTCAATACGAGTTTTTAATTTGAGGTATACATTCAGTGTATATGATTAATAAATATATTTTTTTAAGTCAGTGTATCATGACATATTTCGGACATGCTAATTTCTATGTTTTTTGCCGATTAAATAATATCTTTTTTTAGTGCATTTATTGCAACCAACTTTTGTCAGATTAAAATATAACCATTTTACTCTTTAAAAAGCCTATAACCTTTACCAAAACAATCATATTGCAGCAAAGAATGGATTTTAAAAGTCGGATACCTTAATGGCAATGAGCCTTATAAATCTGTTTAAAAAGTATAAAGGTGTGTGTTTATTTAGATATTATATTGTAATATAGAGGCACAATTTTAAAGTAAATCAATTTGTGGATAAAGGACCAAAAACAAAACAAACAAACAACAAACGAATGCCATAAACCCGCACTATGGGCACTTGGTTTTCAGATTTCACGTTGAGCCTGTAGGTCTAGAACGGAGCTTTGACAGACCGCTGGTGACGCACTGACGGTTCCCTCACCTGGCGTCCCAGTGTTCGCTAGGGGGGCCTAGATCGCAAGGTCTCCGGTACGCGACTTGGAGCAGCGTCAGTTCCCACAGGCCCCGGACAGCCAACTGTAAACAGCGTCAGTTCCCACAGGCCCCGGACAGCCAACTGTAAACAGCGCTGTGATGGCTGTACAGGTTTGCAAAATAACGGCCAGGGGACCGGACTAGACTGGAGTTTGTCGCCATAATATTATACATGTAGGATATTTTAGGGAAATACAGGAGACGTAAAGCCCGGACAGAGGCTCTTCCCCCCCTTCTCTGTCTCTCTCCCCCTCTCTCTCTCTCTGTCTCTCTCTCTGTCTCTCTCTCTCTCTCTCTCTCTCTCTCTCTCTCTCTCTCTCTCTCTCTCTCTCTCTCCCTATGGAGAGCTAGACATGAGTTGAGTTGGTTTAACGTCCAACGTTAGCAATATATAGGCTATATTGTGGACGGGCCCCAAGACTGACGTTTGACAATTTTATGAGCTAAAACACACGAGACAGGGCGGGACTGCCAGGGCTTCCTGTTTCAGCCCGTAACATTCAACTGACACCGACCCAACCAAAAGGGGAGCGAAATTGCCAGGCTCGAACCACGGACCTCCTGTGTTGGAAGCCGAGGTTCTACCCTAGGGCCACCGCGCCTCCCTCATTAGACATGGTTACCTCACAGAACGGGGTCCAGAGAGCTCGCGGGTTTGAATCGTGCTGGAAATGTGAACTTTCCATTCATATGAAAATAGTAGAAGTAAAAAAGAGAGAGAAGTGAACAGAGAGAGAGAGAGAGAGAGAGAGAGAGAGAGAGAGAGAGAGAAAGAGAGAGAGAGATACATAGACAGAGAGAGGGCGTGATAAAGAGAGGTAGGAGAGAGAGAGTGAGTGAGTGAGTGAGTGAGAGAGAGAAGGGGAGAGAGCGTGATGGAAGGGGTAGAGGGGGGAAGGGGGTCGGAACAACGCAACTTCTTTTAACTTAAGAGACGAAAAATACAATGAATACAGGGCCCTGTATGACTTCTATTTGTGTGTGTGTGTGTGTGTGTGCTTTTTTATCTTGTTGTTGTTGGGTTGTTGTTGTTTTTTCTTGTTTTTTTTCATATTTTGGTTCTACACCCCGGACTCACCAGAAAGACAGTAATGGTAGTAGACTCGATATCGGGATTTGAACAAAAGACTTCTGATCGGAGTTCGAATCCTGGCTGTTGCGTTCCCTACTGGTTGGGTCGGTGTCAGTATAATGTGACCAGCTGAGACAGGAGTCATGGTATCCCCGCCCAGTCTCGTGTGTGCAGCACATACAATTGTCAGACGTCCGTCTTGGGGTCCGTCCACAATATAGACTATATAGTGTGCTGTTGGATGTTAAACCAACTCAACAACAACAAAAACAACCGAACTCACCAGAACGACATATATGAATGAGCCATTAGTAGACTCGATCGGGATTTGAACAAAAGACTTCTGAGTAGAAGGCCTGCGTTCCATCAACTATACTTCCTCGCCCTATATATGTCGCTAGCTCAGTTGTGCACTGTCTCATTTTTTAGAATGCTAAAGATTTCTCGAACATGACTGCGTGCCTGGTGTGGGAAATGATATCACTCAGCAAGAACAAAACATAGAACATGTAGCTGGTTGTGACCAGTTGAAAATTAGCCAGGAAACAACTTTGCAACATAGCTTTTTATTATAGTTTTTAACCTTATTGCCATAAGAATTGATTATTATTTTTTATTTTGGGTCTGCTTACATAATGAAATAAAATATTGCAAGAAATTACAAAAAAAATGGCAAACAAAACACAAAAAAACCCACAACAACAAAACTGGTAAACAAACAAATGACAACAAGGACAGCGGTACCTTTTGCTACCAGTTTTTTTTACCAGTACGCATGTTTGTTTCTATATTTAGAAATGGCAGAGTTTCTTGTTGCACACTGGGACGGATTTATCTCGAGCCATTCCTCAAAGCGGATATTTCCATTGGCTGCGTGAACGCTGGGTCACTTTTGCACTGAGTTCTCTGTCTAGTTCCGGCACTGTTGGTGTTGGGTACTTTCAGATCCATGTGAAGGACATCAGCCTCTAGAATTTCCCGGAAATTTTCCCACTCATAAATAAATACACAATACATGTAGCACGATTCGCTGCTCAGACTTCAATGATTTAAAGTTCGGTACCCAAAGCTTCACTTTAGCAACTAGGCGCGGTGGTCCAGGGGTATAACATCGGCTTCCGACGCAAAAGGTTCTGGCTGTTGCGTTCCCTACTGGTTGGGTCGGTGTCAGTATAACGTGACCGTCTGAGACAGGAGTCATGGTATCCCCGCCCTGTCTCGTGTGTGGCAGCACATAAAATTGTCAGATGTCCGTCTTGGGGCCCGTCCACAATATAGCCTAGATAGTGCTGCTGTTGGACGTCAAACCAACCCAACCAACCTCCATGTTAGTCCAGTGACATTTCTGACGTGTTGCCACACACAGACAGGTCGGTGTGCCAAGATTTCTGCCTCAGCTTTACTGACACCGACCCAACTATAAGGGAACACGTGGCCAGATCGGGATTCGAACCCGAGACACCTGATCAAAAGGCCGTACGCTTTACCGACTGAGCATGCATTTTATTTCATAATTCACACACACGCACACAGACTTGAAATGTGTATAGGGCCCGCTTATAAATTGAGGAAACCCCGAAGATTTTCCCGTCCACCAGAATGACCGAATTCTAATGGTGTGGGACATCTTCACAAATCAAATTACATGTGAAGGCATCAGTGGAAAAACCAGATAAGTCACAATTTTGTAAAATATCGATTATTGCCCCTGGTATTATACACATTGTGTATAACGGCGTGGTGTTTGGGAGAGGCAAAATTAGTACATTGCATGTGGAGGTAGGCTTGAGTGAGTAAAGGTCAACGAGTCATCATGCCCTTGGATAGACATGCGTGAGGTGACAACAGCTCTACCTGCGTTGTTGTACAACAAAAGGTGGCCTAATAATGAACGTTATTTCTGAATGTGCGAATCTCAACAACAACAACAACAACAACAACAACAACAACAACATCAACAGGAACAACAACAACAACAATAAAAACCATATCGGATGGCAGCCTAAAAGCAACATGCAATGTCATGCGATTTTTGTATTTGAATAATTCTTTCATTCCGTGATGACCATAAGAAACTGTTCAAATGGTGACTTCTAATTGAAAAAAAAAATCTAAAAATTCCAAGTTCTGTCTCACGTGACCAGCGGATAGATTGCGTAGTAATTAGTAGATATAATGACTCATTTTGTGTCTACAATCGGAGTCCACTGGTTGAAACCAGCAATTTTACCCTTTAAGTTGAGATTGGAACCAACAACATCCTGTTATTAAGCTCAGAACACTATCAAGTGACCCACTTCGGTGTAAGCTTAAACGCCGGACGTGCTATACTTTAACTATTCAAAAGGTACATTTAGAGCTGCGTTGTGGTTACTAGGGTTTGTATGTACAACGGTGTGGTAGCTGATAACTCGGTCTTGCGACATGTCGTAACTTGCCCCTCTCCCCTCGGCCCCCGCCTATGATAACCTCCGGTTCACTATGTCCCCCAGTTTAGTTAATGTTAAGCTAGACTTAGCTCAGCAACGTAGCTCTGCTTGTTTTGTATTTACAGGGCTAGAGGTTAAATCTTAGTTAGGGTTAGGCTAGACTTAGCTCAGCAACGTTGCTCCGCTTGTTTTGTAATTACAGAGCGAGTGCTTAGATTTTAGTAAGGGTTAGGCTAGACTTAGCTCTCCTTGTCTTGTAATTACAGAGCGAGTGCTTGTTGTTCACGCCAGGCATGACGTTAGATTTTTAGTTACGGTTAAGTTAGACTTAGCTCAGCAACGTAGCTCCGCTTGTTTTGTCAGTACAGAGCTAGTGGTTAGATCTTAGTTAGGGTTAGGCTAGACTTAGCTCAGCAACGTTACTCCGCTTGTTTTGTCAGTACAGAGCTAGTGGTTAGATCTTAGTTAGGGTTAGGCTAGACTTAGCTCAGCAACGTTACTCCGCTTGTTTTGTCAGTACAGAGCTAGTGGTTAAATCTTAGTTAGGGTTAGGCTAGACTTAGCTCTGCTTGTTTTGTAATTACAGAGCTAGTGGTTAAATCTTAGGGTTAGGTAGGCATAGCTCTGCTTATCTTGTAATTACAGAGCGAGTGCTTAGATCTTACTTAGGGTTAGACTAGACTTAGCTCCGCTTGTCTTGTAATTACAGAGCGAGTGGTTGTTGTTGGCGCCAGGCATGACGTTAGATTTTCAGGTTTACACCGGAGGCGTCAAAGATAAGAGTTAACTTCTGGCGGACGAGCCTTAGTAGAGCTGATCACAAAACCGCGTAACATTAGATCTACACAATTAGCACCGACTGGTGAGACAGTGTTGTCAAAGGCGATGCTCTAATTTCTTATCTCGCCTTGTGGAAAGGTTTTGTTTTGTTGTGATAGTTGTTATCGGCATGACTTGTGATAGTAATGCATTGTGCGGTTAAGAATAATAATAATAATAATAACTGTTTTGTGTCCCAGCTGAGGAATAAAGTCGCGCTATTTGACAGAAGTGTCTAAACAGCAAGGTGTATATATTCGCCAGATGGACTATTAGATTCAGATCTTGTTAATGTAGTTAAACAATAACTTAATTTAAATATTGTGTAATCATTTAAAAAGCCGCTGATGTGGGGTTTTTGTGCTTTTTTGGTGTAGTTTATTTGTTGGCTGTTTTTTTTTCTTTCGTATGAATGATTCGAAATGCCTACAAAACAGAAGTGAACCAACTATTTTATTCGTGTTTTTATATTTTGTGATATTCTTAGAACTGCAATAGCTTGTTTATTTTATTTATTTATTTGTTATTGTTGTTTTTGTTGTTGTTGTTGTTGATGTCGTTGTCGTTGATGATGATGATGTTGTTGTTGTTGTTGTTGTCGTTGATGATGATGATGTTGTTGTTGTTGATGATGTTGTTGTTGTTATTTATGTTGTTGTTGTTGTTTTGGACTATACTCAGACTCTCTAAAACTAGGTTATAACCGACTTTCCATTTATAGAATAAACAGACTGAAGGCAGCTTGTATTTTGATCCCTAAATTTCCTCAACTTATTTTGTTGCGCGTAAGAAAACCAATGCCCTAAACACACTTTATATAGAAAACAACAACTGCCTAAACAGTTTCCACATTGTTACATTATTACTGTGCAGGCTGAAAACCAGTCTTTACGTGCCATCTTGTATTTGTACCGCTAATTCAATCGTGTGGGTAGATGAATTTTTGTTCCCCTTAAAGTCCGGTGTCATGGACTCGTTCTGTGCTGTTCATAACTTCGTCAAGATTGTTCAGGACATTCTTCGTAAAATGCTGCTCCCCTAGGGCATTGGTGCTTGGTGCCTTTTTTAAAGAGAAGTAGTTGTAAAAGTAATTGATAACGTCTAGGGCACAAAGCGAAAGAGTAATAAGTACACATAATAACTAAAAATCAAAAGTAGTTTTTTAGTGAATATGTAATTATATATATGTTTTTCTGCCGCTGCTGTTGTTGTTGTTGTTGTTGTTGTTGTTGTTGTTGTTGTTGTTTTGGGATTAGAATCTTCGACTTGAAAAGCAGCGGCACCGATACGCCGAGACTATGGTTTAAACCACTAGATCATTGTGCTCCCTCAATTGAAAATCTCTTTAGAGTGAGGTAGATCCTTGTCTCCGGGTTTAACGCCTCCTAAGTTCCCCTGGAGGGTCCTATACGGCGATCCCTGGATTGAATGTAGTTTTTATAATTGTATACGCCCTAAGTATGGATTCATGGTTTGAAGCACCTCTGTATTATTGCTACGTAAGCTCACTATACCCGGCAAAACGTTTCAAAACCGGTTTGATACGGTTTGATAAAATCAATGCACCTTTCTAAATATTTATTTAAATCACGGAGAAGTAGAACACATGCAGCCCATAAACAATAAGAAGCCTCGGAATACATTATTCAGAGTTATGTTAAATGCATTTATCATCAAACAATTTGTAGAATAAGAGAAATAGCATAAAATGTCCCGATTAAAAGACACGGGACTTGTAAAGAAACGGTACAATGAAAATGGTGCACTTAATATATTATAACTATATTATTATACTAATTTCTTTTATGAAATAACACTAAACAGCAACACCACCACCCACCCTCCCCCTTCATTTTCCCCCTTCACTCGCACACACACATACACACACATACACACATATGAGCATGCTTATTATGGTTTGATAAAACCGCTGCAAAGTGCACCGAGGTGAGAAAGAAATGACTTGTCATAGTTCAGACAAATCGACAATTTAAAACAGATTTATAAAAAAAACTATATAAAAAGGAAATATATATTATTATTTATAATTGTAGTATCTATATTTATTATTCCTGGCTATTGCGTCCCCTACTGGTTGGGTTGGTGTCAGTATAATGTGACCAGCTGAGACAGGAATCATTGTATACCCGCCCTGTCTCGTGTGCGGCAGTACATAAAATTGTCAGACGTCCGTTTTGGGGCCCGCCCACAATATAGCCTAGTGCTGCTGTTGGACGTTAAACCAACCCAACCAACCAACCAACCAACCATGTTTATTATTGTTTTGACTTATATCAAATACAATTAATTTTTTTATGAGAAAATGACAAAACGAGACGCTAAAACTCTAGACACCATAACACGCACGCAGCCCAATCATAAATTATTCGAACCGTGAAATTATCTCTCGGTCAGAAAGTCTAGACCCCGTTATCTCCCAGGGAGAGACCCTCATAAATAACACATGGCCTACTTATTGTGTCTATTCACCTGGCATATTTATTTATTTCCAACTGAATTAAACTGAGTTAGCTAATGGGTATTTTCACCTGCACGACAAAGCTTAATAATAATTATGTAACCATGACGGAGAATCTCCCCCCCCCCCCCTTTTTTTTTTTTTGGGGGGGGGGGGGGGGGGGGGGTATCTATAAGGAACGCTAAAAATGACACAAACATAGCCGGCATGCAGTTTGTGCAACAGGGTATAGAGTTCAAGACTAACCCTGTCAAGGCTAAAATTTCACTACAGATAAAACAGCGCTACACTTGGCGTCCAGATTATTTTTAACTCTCTCAGTACAACGCTGACTCGGCCTTTTTCTGTCGGAGGCTTTAATGTTAAGGAAGCAATAACAGTGTTTGCCCGTCAATCTTTATTGTAGAAGTTATCAGGTGCATTTTCATTACCCCATTCAAACAAAGAGTTGGAGAGTCAATGTGATCTTTCTTCAGCTTCAGGTGTAAATGAAATTAGCAGTGTAAAGATTAATGACACAGGTTCACAATATTTCTCTAACATTTTAAATAGCGGCTGTGTAGATACATTTAATAAGGGTTAGATGTGGCGACAACCAAAGTGAAATATATTAATGTGTGTATGTATCAACACGATTTCTGTATCTTTAGGTTGTTGAACTTATCTATACAACAAAGTCATGAGTGAATCAACCCTTACACCAGCACAAACCATATAATTATTTTATTGATGCGTTAGTGCACTAGCAAAAATAATTACTGCACTGCTGCATTTATGAATTATTTTTCACAACGTGACGCATCGCTGACATGATTTTTTATGTTACGTTTTCACTTTAGGACTTTTCTCCGTAAGTTCTCCTCTAGTCATTGCTTTCACCGTGTTTCTGAGTCGACTAAGTCCAGCGTGTGATACTTTAAAACGCTATCACTAGACAAGCCCAAACTCAGTTCCTACTCTGGGCCTTGACAATAAAACACTTGAGAGCGGAACTTCCATAGTATTAGGTGTGGTGTTAATCACGATAAGATCAAAAGACTTAAGATTATTTTAGAACCATCGAGAACGACTATCAAAGATACCATCAAAGGTTACAGAGAGTAACCGCCAAGAGAGTCAAGAGAGTGAGAAGATCTCAAGATGGCCGCCCACATAGCCACCTTGGCCAACGACAAACACACCAGGTGGGTAAACAACACACCTTTTCTGTCTCTCTATCTCTCTCTCGATATCTCTCTCTCCTCTCTCTCTCTCTCTCTCTCTCTCTCTCTCTCTCTCTCTCTCTCTCTCTTTCTCTCTCTCTCTCTTTCTCTCTGTCTCTTTCAATAATATCTCTGTCTCTCTCTATTTGTATCTCTCTTTCTCTCTCTCTCTCTTTCTCTCTCTCTCTCTCTCTCTTTCTTTCTTTCTCTCTCCCTATCATGGGGCACGGTAGCTCTTGGGTGTAACATCGGCTTTCGACGCAGGAGGCCCGTGTTTCGAGCCCCGGCGATTTCGCCCCCTACTGGTTTGGTTGGTGTCACTTTAATGTACCCGACTGAGACATGAGTCATGGTATCCCCGCCCTGTCTCGTGTGTAGCATCACATAAAGTTGTCAGACGTCAGTCTTGGGACCCGCCCACAATATAGCATGTATAGTGCTGACGTTGGGCGTAAATCAACTCAACTCAACTCAATTCTGTTTCTATCATTTAATAGTCGGTGACGAGGTAACTAAAAATGTAAGTTTTTTTTTTCAGTCCTATAAATTTGATAAAGACGGTGTAAACTGTGTTTCAAAAATTGAACACGATTATATATTTAAATAGCACAAACAGCGTTTACCTGTTCGGTGTTAAAAGATACCTATTATGCAATGTATATGAATCATATTGAATTGACAAACAAACCGCTCTTTTGACACAAATACAAAAAAAGGCCAAGCAAAACATAACGCACGCGTGTGTATGAGTATGTGTGTGTGTGTGTATGTATGTGTTCTTGAATATCAGAGGACACGTGTACTAAGTCAATGGATGACGTCAGCTGAAATGACGCTTTGTCCGAGTAAGGAACTGAAAAATTCGACGGGAAGGGGTGCTACAGACCAGGTTTGGCCATTTTTTATTGGCTTCAATATTTCTGCAGCAGCAATAATAAAACAACAACAACAGTAACAACAACAACAACAACAACAACAACAACAGCAACAACGATAATAATAATAATAATAATAATAACAACAACAACAACAACAACAAACAAATAATAATAATAATAATAATAATAATAATAATAATAATAATAATAATAATAATAATAATAATAATAATAATAATAATGAAAGCCATTTATATTGCGCCTATTCAAAGGAAAAGCAATGCTCTATGCGCAAATAAAGTTGTATAAAGCATTAATATGTAGTACAACCAACAAACCAATAAAAGTTTAGCATCCCACATCTCGTGCGAGATGATTAACATAAAAATTGGTTCAATTGACTTTAAAAACTCGCTGTGTTATCTGTGTCACGAAGTTTCTTCGACGGTGAATTCCATATGGTTGGGCCATAGTAAGAAAAAGCTCTGTCACCAAAATAGTGTTGCTTTTTTTGGTATACTGAACGTCAATGTGTTGTTTTACGACCGTAACGCGCGTCTCAGCTGGTGCAAATTGAAGTTTTCTTTCCTTTACTCGGGTGCAGTTGCATGCAGACATTTGTGTCACAAAGCTGCACATTTTTAATCAATTTGTTGTGCTGTAGGTAGCCAGTGCAACTCCTTCAGGAGGGGAGTCGCACTGGTGAACTTTCTTTTTAAAGATAAGGCGTGTTGCATTTTTTTGCACTACTTGCAGTCGTGAAGTGTGTTTACCCAAAACTCCTGCGAGCACAGTATTGCAGCAGTCAAGTCGTGACAAGACAAGGGAAATTGCCAAGGTTTTAGTAACATTGGTTAAAAAATGTCTGATACTTGAGATCTTTCGAAGCTGTACATAAGAATTTTTGCAAAGAAAACCGAAAAAAAAAAATGTCATGGAAAAATTTTTGTCAATAGTGACACCGAGTTTTTTTTACCTATTCAACTGCATCAACAGTGACGCCGTTAATTTGTAGAGAAATAGTTGGAATCTTATCAACAACATTCGTATTGCCTGATATGATAAAGTCGATCTTTTCATGATTGAGTGTCAATTCGTTTGTTATCCATGACTTGACTTTTGCAATGCAGTGTTACAGTCTATCCACAGTTTTAGGCATTTCACAGGGAAATAAAAACATGTCCAATTGTGTTTCGTCAAAATATAAATGGTATAGAATATTGAATTTCTTGATAATATTAACGACAGGTTGGGTATAGAGAGAAAACAATACCGAGCCTAGAACTAAGCCCTGAGACACACCAACATTAACAGAACTTTTATCGCATCGAAACTCATCAAATTTGACAGATTGAGTTCTATTCGCTAACTGGGAAGAAAGCACTTAGGGACTGTACACTTTATACCAAAAGACATCTCTAAACGTTTATAAGAATATCGTGATCAATCGTATCAAAAGCATCCGACAGGTCTAGCAATGCCAAAAGATTAATTTTTCTTTCATCCGCACCCTTTAAAACATCATCGCGAACACACAGAATAGCGGTTTTAGTGCTATGGTAATTCTTATAAGTCGACTGGAAATTTTCATTCAATTTGTTACACTTCAGTTGTTTAATGAGCTGTTTCAAAACAAGTTTTCTCAAGTACCGGTACTTTAGAAGAAAAGGAAGATAAGATACTGACCTCTAACTGTTTAAATCATTACTATCTAGCCCAGGATTTTTTAGCAAAGGTCTCACAATCGCCTCTTTAAAAATATCAAGGACAGTGCCCGATTGAAGAGATAAATTGATAAAGGCTGTAACATAGGGAAGAAAACTATCATAAACATCTTTTAGAAGGGTTGATGGCACAGGATTTAACTTACAGCTTTTCACAGAGCACTTCATAAGGATACCTTTCACTTCCTCTTCTGACACAATTTCAAAACTAGATACACGTTCACCGACAAAAGGGAGGCTTTGAACGTTGTTAATAGGTGTATCAAAACAATCTCTTATCTTATTCAGTTTTTAGGTGAAGAAATGAAGAAATGATGTAGAGAGGTGGTGTTTCGAAGTTGCTGGAAAAATAGAAGTTTTTGTCTTCCTAGCAGTTCGTCAGAAATACGAATAAACTTCTTTGCACGAATTAACAGAGGGAAGAGGGGGGGGGGGGGGGGGGGGGGGGGGGGGTGTCACTGTGCGTCTCACCAAAGGAGTTTGTCTCTGTCCAGAGTTTCTCTCAGAGCGGTGTTGGGGGTACCAGCTCCTAGTTCTGCTGTGTGAAGGGCGAGGGAGATGTCACATTGAACAAATATCTATGCGTTTTATGTTCCTCCAAATTATAGCCCTCTTGGCTGGGGGTGGTTTTTCCAGGTATTTTGCACACAAAACAAAGGAATGGTCTCACATGAGTTTTTCAATTAATGCAACATACAATATAATGTGACTTGCTTAAACAGAAATCCATTATACACTCTCTGTCTCTTTGTGGCAGGGCACAAAATTGTTAGACTTTATTATTAGGGCATGTCACCGTATACGCCTTAAGGGATTTAGAAAAGTTAACACCAGAATTTAGAATCTCTCTGCTACCAATAATTAGTTTGTAGTCAGGTATTTAATAGGCGTTAAATCTGATTTAACACATGCATATGTAATTATGATTAGGTACTAGGGCAGGTAAAAAGTCTGGCTGTTGAGCTCAAAGCAGCTTACAGCAACGAACAGTTATTCCTTCTGATAAACCTAGCAAGCAACCGACTAACCAACATATCAACCAACCAACCAACAAACCAGCCAATAATAACGTTACCAATCAGGTTTACAATCAACGAACCAACATCGACCATAACCAACCAACCAATTAACCAACTAACAAAAATATAAATCAATCGAATCAATCAAGTAGGCCTACACAACCAACCAACCAACCAACCAACCAACCAACCAACCAACCAACCAACTAACCAACAAACATACCAACCAGACAACCACCCAATCAATTAGCTAATTACAATGCACTCCACTTGTATTGATTCTAATCTAGGTTCCTTGTCTTCTTTCTTATCTTTTTTTTATTTTTCCTATAGATGTGTTGATCTTCCCATTCTTTTATCTTAATTCTAGCCCCGCAGTGGCTTTAACTTATCAGTAGTCGGTAGTTCACTGACATTCTTAACCAGCCAACCCCCCCCCCCCCCGTCTTTGTCCAGCAACGTGCCCAGATGCCCAGACGGGTATGTGAGGCTGCCCAACCCGCACCTGGCCAGCCTGAGGCAGGACGGCCTGTTCCACATCAAAGTCCCCCTGGACGACCGCGACACGCTCAGGGAGTTCAGCAATGTCAAGGTCAGTTGGGAGTCTATATATAGAATGCAATGTCAAGGTCAGATGGGAGTCTATATATAGAATTAGAATGTTAGATAGAGGCGGTAGAATGATATCGTGGCGTATAGGACCCACGTATGGGAACGTAGGAGACGTTCGACATATGTATATAATATGTATCACTTCCCTCTTTTTCTTTCCATGAAAATAATGTTCTCCTTTTATCTCTCTGTTTATCCGTCTCTAGACTTATCTGTCTCAATCGATCTCTTTGTTCCCGTCTATGTCTCTACATCATTGTCTGTCTCGTTGTCACTGTCTGTTTTTTCCTCTCCCCCTCTCTGTTTTTCTCTCTCTCTCTCTGGCTTTCTCTCTCTTTATCTCTCTCTGTCTGTCTCTCTCTCTCTCTCTCTCTCTCTCTCTTTTCGCACTTCAATTGACTAACTTTTTTATTCTAACTCTTCCGTGTCAGAGCTTTCTAATGATCAATAACCACTGTACCCCCTCACCTCCCCCCCTCACCCCATTCTTCCCCGTCCAGTTTGTGTGTATCGGGGGCACCCCTGGCCGAGTGAGGCTTCTCGCGGAAAAGCTCAGCACGGAACTCAAGCTTGGCCATGAGGCGGAACCAGAAGATGCGTCCACAGAGCATCACTTCGACTTTACGTTCAGCACGGAGCGCTACTCTGGCTACAAAGTCGGCCCCGTCTTCTGCGTGAACGTAAGTACGGGCTTTGCGCTCAGCGTTACTGGGTAAACGTAAGTACCACTCACTCAGCGTTACTAGATAAACGTAAGTACGGGCTTTGCACTCAGCGTTACTAGATAAACGTAAGTACGGGCTTTGCGCTCACTCAGCGTTACTGGATAAACGTAAGTACGGGCTTTGCGCTCACTCAGCGTTACTAGATGACATAAAAATCACAGCCTTAGATCTTGGGGATTTGATCACGCATTGGCTCCATAAGTCTAGGAAAGAGCTGTGATTGACTCTGGCGTAGCATCCCCCCCCCCCCCCCTTACCTACTGTCTTATTTTCCTGTTTGCACCCCTAACCCCGCTATCCCAATGTCTCTGGTAACAGGGTGCACAGCTGGCTCAAGAGGTAGAGCGCCGAACCTGTGTTTGGGAAGTCCCGGTTTAGTTCTAAGGTCGAGCCAAACATGAGTGGGATTTCGTGGCACTAAAGGTTGGATTGCTGCTGTATAACATAGTTATTGTGACTGCATCAACCAGCACTGGTCTTGTCTCTCGCATCCTGCGCTCACTGGACACTCAAGTTTAGTTGACACTCCTACCTTAGACATAGATCTATCATCTAGCCGTCTAGAACACAACATGCCCAACACCTCACGATCGTCACTGAGACAGGAGTCATGGTATCCCCGCCCTGTCTCGTGTGTGGCAGCACATAAAATTGTCAGACGTCAGTATTGGGGCCCGTCCACAATATAGTCTATATAGTGCTGCTGTTGGACGTTAGACCAACCCAACCTCACGCTCGTCATTCCAGAGCTCTTAGCAACTTCTCTCGAATATGGCCGCTCATAATCACGCACACAGCAAGAAAATTTATTTGGTTCTAGCTAGTCCTAGGACATAGGGCCTACAACTAGAACTAAATGTGACATTAATTAGGATTTAAATTTTACGGCGTTGTTCTTGTTTTATTTTCTCTGTTTTTTACTTATTTTCTTTTCTTTTTTAAGTGTGTGTGTGGGTGTGGGTTGTTGTTGTTGTTGTTGTTGTTGTTTGTTTGTTTATAATGTATAAATCCCTATTTGAATAAAGCCTTTTTAAAGTGTTATTGAATTATAAATATATTTTATGAATCCATGTTGGTGCAAAACAGTTTTTTTTTTATTTGAAATAAAAGATATGCCCCCATTGACTATTTAGGTATTAGCTTATTGTTTTCATCGTTAACCATTTTTATTGAGCCACCAGACGTAGCAAAAAGCGCTTTTTGTGCACACTATTCTAATCGAACTGTGCCCATAATAAATCGGTGAAATAGGGCTCTGTAAGTGTGTGTTTACTTTGACCACTCAGCCTCTGATTTATGGAGGTCTTGGTGCTACCTTATCAGTAAATAGTCTCTCTCTCTCTCTCTCTCTCTCTCTCTCCCTCTCTCTAGCTCTCTCCCTTCCCTCTCTTTTTTCCTCTTTCTATTCCTCTCTTTCCCCTCCCTCTCTCTTCCTTCACTCTATCCCTACTGGAGTGGGCCTTATATGCATGGCCTGACACGTGAGCCTAGACTCTCTAGTAAGCACACGCAGCGTCAAGCTTTTCACGGAGGGTTGTAGCCTGAGATTAGTGAGAGGTTATATGGACGCTTAGGTTGTATCCCTTCACAGTGCACTTTGGGCTAGATTATTTACGATAACTATAATAATAATCGAGCTTATTATTATTATTATTATTATTATTATTATTATTATTATTATTATTATTATTATTATTATTATTATGGTTTTCATCTTTTCAAATTGAAACAATCTTACTTTGACATTTACATAAACATAACATATCTACATCGGGGAAAACAAATATTATATGTATAATAAAATAATATATAATATATATAACTCTTCATTCATCATTTTGTCTCTCTCTGCCCTATCCTTCCGTAAAATATCCCATGCAGAGGAACAAACTAGCACAATTGTGAGCTGTCTAGTTTGAAACCCAACATTGGGCTTTTATTGTTTGTCATTTTTCCCCTGCTGGTTGGGTCGATGTCAGTATAATGTGATCGGCGGAGACAGGAGTCCAGGTTTCCCCGCCCAGTCTTGTGTGTGGCAGCACATACAACTGTAAGACGTCAGTCTTGGGGCTCATCTACAATAAAGCCTTCAAATACAACAACAACACCTCAACAACAACAACAAACAACAACAACTTCAACAAAAAACATCCATAAAATGTCGTCAGTCTTGGGGCTCATCTACAATATGGTGGATATAGTGCTCCGTAAGGCGGAATTTAAAGCTTTAAATTTATATGGAAATTGATTTGTCTCACTCAGTCACTAAAAAGTAATTTTGTATTTGTTAAAAAATAAATATGTTCTAAGGAGCGTCTACCAAACCATTTTGTGGTAACCATAGAAACATTTCAAACCGATAAACGAAAACGCACCGCTGGTATTACACCCACGTAGTTACAAAGGAGAAGTGTTTGTCTGTTGTTGGAACAAGTATACAATTAATCAATAATCAATAAAAGGCACTGAAAACTATTAAAACCTGCAGACTAGTAATAATTCAGTTTATGTTGATGTTTTTTTTCTGTCAGGTTTTGTTGATGTCACAATTTCACCCATCTGACTCTCCAGTCACCGATCTCTGTTCATTATACTGAAACCGACCCAGCCCGTAGAGGGCGAAATCCGACTATTATTATACTGTAATGTTGCATTCATCTTTATTGTTGTTTGCCTCTTGGTTTTGCCGCCCATCCCAACTTGCTGCAGCAGCTTCTTGTATCACTACAACCGTTATTTTGTTAACCAAAATTTTGGTTATGCCTTATGCATCTCGAGTCTGTTGAGATCCAGAACGTTCACTCTTTGTCCGCATCATTTCCCCAATCTTATTGCACACCGTTTTTTTACTAACTGGTATTTGCTATCTGTTAACTGTACTTTGTGTTTTGTGTGCTCCCCTCCCAGCACGGGATGGGCCTGCCCTCTGTGGCCATCGTGCTGCACGAGGTGTTCAAGCTGCTGCAGGCGGCCGGCTGTAGTGACGTGACGCTCATCAGGGTCGGCACCTGTGGGGGAATAGGTGAGTGGCACCTGTGGGGGAATAGGTGAGTGGCACCTGTGGGGGAATAGGTGAGTGGCACCTGTGGGGGAATAGGTGAGTGGTCGCTGTCTAACGGCACCTGTGGTAAGTTAAATTGTCAGACGCTACTCTTGGGACCCGTCGTCGTTATGGCTTAGTTGATAACAATAGTTTAAGAAACCAACAAACCAACCAACCAAACCAACCATACTAACCAAACCAACGATATTAATCGTTAAGACAAACGCATACAAAACAGCACCATGTCACATACAGTATAACATTTTGTATTACATTCGGTGATGTCTGCAAGTCAATGATGAAGACACGCCTCTCTAATTTTAAACTAGACATTTGTACAAGGCCCCTCCC
>RQTK01001368.1:15199-66639 GCA_003991915.1 Elysia chlorotica | reverse complement strand
CCCCCCCCCCCCCCTAGAGAGTGTCTGATGAAGCACCTGGAGCGCCTATTTATTTAAAACCACTTTTAAAAACTAGGCCTTATCGTAAAAATCCAGTTTTGATCGATAGGCGCACTTCTAGGATCTTGATTTTTTCCAAACATGTCTGCCCATTCATCGTTCATTATCTACTGTTCATTATTGATATTTCATCTTCCATCACTTATTGTCGTTGGCCAGGAGTGGAACCCGGCACTGTGGTGGTGTCCACCGGCTCTCTAACAGCTGGACTCAGGGAGGTCTACGTCACAGTGAGTAACTTGATGCACCCTTTGCTTCTTAGAAGAAACAAAAAAAAAAAAAAAAAACGGCTGCCCCCAGCCTGGTCAACTTGGTTCCCCAGCAAGGCGTCCAAAAATAGAAGGCAAAGTCACCTAAATATACGTAAACTTGCAGCAAGAATCAAAGTGCGCAACTATCATTTAGCAACAAAATAGGTTCCTATATCAAATAACTGATTGTTTGTGAATTTTCAGGGCAAATAGATAGGACAGCTTACATTAATTTTTGCAGTGTATGTCTTTGTAATAATTTTTAAAACACCATGTTCCATGATATTTTTTTTACGAATATTCATCAAGTGAAGTGAAACTTATCATCGATATATTATAAAAACTAGGCTGTACTTAACATGTTCTGATGAATCTCTATCTTAACTCAAGGTTTCATCATCAAGTTTTTTTTGTTTTTTTTTTTCATTTTTGTATACTTGAAATACCCAAATTCCCACTCAGAAGCCTACAATTGAGGAATGTCGGAATGTTTGGAGACGAGTTCAACAGCGAATGAAAGTAACCTAAATTGTGTTTCACTGTGGGTAGAGGAGAAGTGACGAGCTCGCCTTAGTGGTTCATCGCTGGGGTTCCATTCGAGAGATCTCAGATTCAATCCAAATACCAAGCTATTTTGCAGTGTGTTGGATTTCATTCCCATCTGTTTGGGTCGGTACCAGTAAAATGTGACTGGCTGAGACAGAGAAGTCTCGCCCTTCTTGTTCAGTCCAGCTAAACTTAAAAAGTTTATAACAGCATTCTTGTCAGACTTAATTATTGGGATGCATCCTCGATAAAGCCTAGTTGTTAACCCTAGAATTTAACAACCTTGCACGTGTACTTGCACCATCCTTTAGACTCACTTAGCACCCGTCCGTGGTACAGAGACTGAGAGAGTCACTCGCGTTGGACGTTCAGAAATCGACCAGCTATTG
The DNA here is from genome assembly GCA_003991915.1 of Elysia chlorotica. Taxonomy (NCBI): domain Eukaryota; kingdom Metazoa; phylum Mollusca; class Gastropoda; family Plakobranchidae; genus Elysia; species Elysia chlorotica. The sequence continues at coordinate 65,393 of RQTK01001368.1, read as the reverse complement.
TGATCTTTTACTTGTCTCCCCCTGTACAGCTATTGTGATCTTTTACTTCTCTCCCCCTGCACAGTCCGCCCTTGGCCAACCGGTAGAGCTGCCAATCGCTGTGGACCAGGACTTAGTGAGAGATATCTGCGCATGCGCCTCGGATACAACAGACGACTTCAAGGTCAAGGTCGGGAAGACATATTGTGCAGAGGATTTTTATCAAGGTTCGGAACTAACTTATGTACCGGTAATTGTAATTATTGATACTACAGGTGGTATAAGTTGTCTGTCACTTTCCTTTACCAATTATCATTATTATCGCAATCATCCCTTTTCTTTGTCGTTGTTTTTCCGGAAGTAAGAAATAGATTCGTGTGTTTGTTGAGGCGAAAGCCAATAATGCGCCCCCTACTGGTTGGGTCGATGTCAGTATAACTTTAATGTGAGCGGTTGAAACATGAGCCCAGTTATATCCGCTTGTAAACTTGTCAGGTCTTAGATTTGGAACCCGTCCTTTATAATTTACATAGCCGATATAGAGCCGACGTTGAATGTTAACATAATAACAACCAATCCCTACCCTCCTCTTCCCTCAGGCCAAGGGCGTTTAGACGGCTCTTTCTGCGACTACAGCAAGGAGGACCAGCTGCGCTTCTTCAACAAGCTGCAGAGTCTGGGCGTGTGTAACATCGAGATGGAGTCCGCCGCCGTGCTCGCCATGGCGCACAAGGTCGGGGTCAAAGGTCAGTCTCAATGTCCTTGTTAGCAGGTCAGGGTCAAAGGTCAGTCCCTGTGTCTTTGTTAGCAGGTTGAGATCAAAGGTGAGACCGTATGTCCTTTTGGCAGGTCGGGGTCGAAGGTAATACGCGATATCCTTGTTAGTAGATAAGAGTCAAAGGTGAGACTCAATGTCAAAGGTTAGGCGAATTCTTAATAAGCGGAACAGTTTGGTTTAGGTCAGTGTAATATGTTATAAAGAAGGTCAGGGACCAAGGTTAAGCAATATTTATTTGTTTTTTGATTTAAGATTGGTGTCAAAGGTGAGGTCTATGTCTATGTAACAGTACAAGCTTTGGGTCAAAGGTGACGCTGATATTCCTTGTATCAAGATCGCTGTCATTGTCAAATATGACGAGGTTGTTAAATGTCATTAGGTCGGGTTCAAAGGTGAGATTATTAATCAAATTTATAAATAAACTTAAGTTTGCCTCTCTCTTTCGCTCTCTCTACCTCCCTCCCTCTTATGACAATCCTCTGCTATCGACCGCTCCAAGTGCCCCCACTCTCCCTTCAACAAGCTGCAGAGTCTGGGCGTGTGTAACATCGAGATGGAGTCCGCCGCCGTGCTCGCCATGGCGCACAAGGTCGGGGTCAAAGGTCAGTCGCAATGTCCTTGTTAGCAGGCTGGGGTCAAAGGTGAGACCGTGTGTCCTTTTAGCAGGTCGGGGTCAAAGGTAATACGCGATATCCTTAATAATAGATAGGAGTCAAAGGTGAGACTCAATGTCAAAGGTTAGGCAGTTTTTTAATAAGCGAAAAGGTTGGGTTTAGGTGAGTGTATATGTATTTACATGTTATAAAGGAGGTTGGGGTCCAAGGTTAACTTTCTCTCTCTCTCTCTCCCTCCCTCTAACGACAATCCTGATATGCTCTCCCCAGCCACCGTGGTGTGCGTGGTGCTGGTGGACCGCCTCAAGTGCGACCTGCCTCCCCTCTCTCTTTCTCTCTCCCTCCCTCACCCCCTCCCTCTAACGACAATCCTGGTGTGCTCTCCCCAGCCGCCGTGGTGTGCGTGGTGCTGGTGGACCGCCTCAAGTGCGACCTGCCCACCCTCTCAGTGCAGGAGATGAAGACGGTGGAAAACTTCCCGCTGCAGCTGGTCATCAGGTACATCAAGAAGCAGCTCCAGCCGGACAACTCCTGAGCCTCAGCTCCGTGCGCTGTCCATACTACCATAGTCATCACGTGTGTTTACAATAGTCATTATGAAAGGGGCATTCGTACATGTACTGATATTAGAGGGAGGGGGGGGGGGGGGGGGGGGGGGGGGGTGTCATTGTAATGCCTGTTTTAAACCGCCCACACCTTTCGTGTGCTTGGAATTAGACAGACTACAATTTAAAATCTTTTTTTTTTTTTTTTTTTTGGGGGGGGGGGGGGGGGGGGGAGTCATTGTAATGCCTGTTTTAAACCGCCCACACCTTTCGTGTGCTTGGAATTAGATAGACTAGCAGAAGGCAGACGAAATGTTAAAATCCCTGAAAAAATGATGTTATCTTCTTTTGTGGGATAGACTTCTTTAAAGTCACATAGTAACTTATGCTGTGGAATTCTGATACAGTTTGTCTCTTAGAATTGTTTACTTGAAATTGAAAGCAAGAGAGATGATTTTAAACAGTCTCAATACGGTTGTTGTTTTATTTTATTTTTATTTTTTAAGAAAAACAAAAACTCGGATCACTTTTTCGTGTTCATGAAGAGTTGACTTTACAGCTGTCGGATGTATACATATGTAGAGTCCACTGTCGTTTGCATTTAATTCCTCCAGCATCAATAACTGAGGAAACAAGTTTCCATGATTAAGTTCAAGTAAGCATGTTAAAATTGATACACATGTGTTGGCCGCTTCAACTACAACTTGTTGTAGCCAACCATGGTGCCGGATAGCACAGTCAGATGAAGATTTGGGCAGGCGAGCAGAGGGTTCGTAGATCGAATCTCAGCTAGTGTCCCTGTCATTGTTAAGGACTTCTTGGAAAACATGGGGGACTTGAAACTCATAATTTTTTTTTTCTTTTGAAACAGTTTACATTAGCCAGGATCACACCCTATAGAATTGTTAAAAACTAAATTATAAATAGCTCTCATATTGCGTATGTTTTTAGAATGAAAATCTTACCCAAACGTTGGGCTAAAGGCTTTATATTGTTTACCAACAACCAAAGCCAGTCGCTTAGAAGTCGACCTAAAAAGTTATAACTAATCATTTGATAATTTCTCAAACTAAAGATATGCAGTGCGCTATATCTAGATTGGCTACATGTAACCTTTTTTACTATCTATTTTCTTAATTCCCAAACTTTCTCTTATTTTGCAAGTTATAAAAATTTTCTTTCATTTGTACAAATCACTCCCTCACTGGGCTAGCAGGGTGTTATATCTCTTTTTATGATTTGTTGTAATTTTCGGATAATAAAAAATATGAATTCCTCTCTTAGTACATGTAGAGACCATTCTATTGTTCTTATTTAATCAGTTATAAACAAGTCGGCGCCCTTTAACTTGAACTTCATCCTGGGGTGGATTACATTGATAAACTGACTTTACCGTGGCACGTCTCTGAGACATAAATGATCCATCCCCATGGGGGGGGGGAACAGTAGCCATGGGGTAGGACATTGGTTTCCTACGTAGGATTCAACACAATGTACCAGTAAAAATGTAATAAGTACAAATATTCTTCCAAGTTGCTGTGGTGCTTTATTGTTTTTGTCACTTCGTCCCTGGCTCTGTTTGATTAAAACAAAAAGAGCTCAATGAAGGGTGAGCTAATTTGCTGCCAGACCTGTTGCTATAGAGGTCGACAAGTAAAGCCCAAATCAGTTCACTTCACTGATGTATATACATGTATATAACCTATTGTGATAGCTAGTAGGACTCAAAATTGTTGTGCCTAACATTCTTATCATAAATCTAAATGCCTGTACAAATGTATGCCACACAAGAACCAAGTTTACACGGTAAAAATGGGTTACAAATAAGGCACAAGCACATGTTGTTGTGTTTGGTTCTTTTCTCTATTACTGTTTTAGAATTATTATGAATAAATTAAAAAGAGCCTGATACACAGGCATAGCAAACTGATGCTCAATCGGAGCCTCTCTCCTGTAACACAATGCCGCATGTAGTACATGGACCATGTTTGGCATTATTACATAAATACTTCATGACTCTTCATGTACAAAAATTAATATTACAATACTATTCTTTATGATAGTTTATTTAACATTTGCTATAACTAGAATGCATGCCTTTTTACATTCTCTGTAACTCAATAAAATAAATGGAACTATATTCATGACTGGCTTTTAATTAAAGTATTATCAATTAAATGTGGATGGCGCAGTAGAGCTTGGTTGACATTCACATGGAATTGATTTATACATTTTCTTTACGTTTTTGTTTTCGTTCATTGTCTTTTAACTGAGTTAAAATCTTAGTGTGTAGGTAAACATTTTTAAATTTTTTTTCTTGTCAGTTTGAAGAAGGCTTAAGGCCGAAAGCTTATGTGTTTGTATCGGTTTGTATTTGCACTATACCTACTTTTGAAATTTTTTTTGGTGCGTGTGTGTTCAGCTGAAAGTGGTACCCCAGTGCGGGGCTGGCGACTGTGGCCGAGTGTGAATATTGGAGTGTGGCTACGAATTCTGCAATGACTTGCGGGGTGTTCCAGTACAGCTGTGAAATCATAGGGGCAGTTTGTTCCATTTGATAATGTTATAATGATAAAGAATGAGAACCTGCATTTTCTAAAAACGTGAAACGCTACTCGATCATGAGCATTTAGTGAAAATGAAAGGTTATTTCTTTAAGGCACTGCGTAAGTTTGCTTTAGTTATAAAAAGGAATTGGAAAATTATGGGGATCAAACACTAGGTGCGTGCATGTACATGTGTACCTGGATCAATAAAAGAGTTATAGTTTATTGTCCAACACTGCCGATTCTCCAGTTCAAAGAAAGCTGATGCTCTTTACCCTGAAGTCAATTCGTTGTATCAGATAGAGAGAGAGAGAGAGAGAAAGAGTAGATGTCATACACCCCACCGTGAGCCTATTGGGCATATCACATAGAGAAGCTACCATATCTCATACCGCGTATTGGTCAAACCAGAGAAAGTAAATGCCAAATGGTGTTCTCAAATCATAAAATAGCCCAAAGACTCATCATTCAAACAATGCAGCAGTTTCAATACCCTCCTAGACCTGATGGAGCAGACAAGACCGGAAAAGTCACACATTTTTATTGGTTGATATTCTTAGACGGGAATGAGACAAGGTTTTCTGGGACAAGATGGCTTCTCAAGGTCATCCTCAAACCACCCACTATTTCTGGGCACCCTCCAGAGCTGTGGTCATAAAGCTACCCTTTTATGTAGGCTCCTGGTCACCTTTAAGATGGAAGCAATGTACACTTAAAGTCTGCGCTAGGCAGAGCTGGGGTTAAGAAATTAAAGTTGAGTGCTGTTAAACATTAATTAGACCAGTATAAAACCACAGCAGTGCAGTGTGGGATCCACATCTTAAAGAAATTTATAAAATAAAAAATTACATGTACATTTACAAAGAGGAGCGTCTCCCTTCTTGAAAAATGTAAACTCTGAATTCAAACCATTGCTAACAAAGCAAGTGAAAAAAAAACAAAAAAACATTCGTAATGCTCTTCATAGAGATCATGCAAAACTACCCCTAGGTTAAGTCAAACCGAGTAAATGAAGGCCCTCAAAATTCATTATACGCCAGTTTAAAAAAAACTCACATTTTGCATTCATTTATTCCATTTAATTTAAGACACCACATGTTTTAATAGAGCTCAGGAAACAAGACACTTGTTTAAGTAACGTCCTTAGACACCGAAAATAAAGTTATATTTATCCAACCTAGCAAATCTAGACATAATTACTACTCTTTACAAGATAAAACACTCAACAAATCCAAGGTACATTATAAAATCATGTTTTATTCCTCTTGCTTGTTTTCAATCATCATTTTGGCTGCTCTCAGCATTTTTCATAAAGTTGAAACAAAAAATGTTATACTCTTTTATTCCCCCCCCTCCCGCTCTGTCCCACCTCTACCCACGAATTCTTTTTTTCTCCCCCCCCCCCCTCCCCACCTTTTAAAATAAATAAATAAATGAAATAAAAAGGAAAAGATAGTGAAGAGTATGCCCTTTCGATACATCCCAGTGGTACATTAATTTTGTACAGCTTCAAAAGACTTGGTGTTTCTTTCCATTCTTGAGTTTTCGTACAAGGAAAAGATATTCAGCCTTGTAAAGTGTGAAATCGAAATTATAAAAACCCTGCTGCATAGATTATTTAGAGCTGGAAATATTCGGTAGCTCACAGCGGTAGTTAGATGTATGCTGGAGGCGACAATGGCTAAAAAATGATTGCGTTTCAGGGAATTAGAATTATTGCTGACGTACAGATGTGTTGGCATTGCATTATCTTGCCACTGAGAACTAACAAAGTTTAAAACACGAGACTTTACTACACACCCTGGGGTACCAATAGCCTTCGAAACCCGAAATGATCGAGGAAAACCCCATAAACATAGAAATATCCCACAATGAACACAATGGAAAAGAAGTTTTTTCAACCCTTGTTATATCTGTTCCCGTCCCCGCGGCGGTGATCTGTGGAAGGAAAAAGTTACATCTCGTTAAAAGAGTAGAGTCATCAGGAAAATCAAATAATTTCAAAACCAATAAAGCTGAAAATATACAGAGGATCATAAAAATGCAGTAAAACTCTGGTATAACGAGAACTCCCGGACCAGATGCCTTCTCTCGTTACTGCCGAGTTCTCATTATACCACTAAGTCTTGTAAAGAGAAATAATAAAAATAATATACCAATACCTTGATCTAAAATATAATGTTACATCCCCTGATTCTGATAACGCGATGTGTGACTTGGCCACGGCATCAATGGAGATCGACATTGGTGGGTATTTTTTTTCTTTTCTTTTCTTCTTTTTGGGGGTTTCTTTTCTTTTTGCTTCAGATTTTATTTCTTTTTCAGAGGGGGGGGGGGGGGGGGGTCATTGTAATGCCTGTTTTAAACCGCCCACACCTTTCGTGTGCTTGGAATTAGACAGACTAGCAGAAGGCAGACGAAATGTTAAAATCCCTGCAAATCTGTGTATTTGTCTTTGTTTTTCTTTCGACCGCCTCAATGATTGCTGCTTTTGTCTCCAGAGTAATGCGCTTTCTTTTAGATGCCATTTCTGAAGATGTGAAGAGATTATCAGTCTTGGAATTGACAACGTGGATTGAAGATGAGCGATCTAATCACTGTAACAATCAAACCTTGACTGAATGACGAAAAAGTCTCGTTATTACCGAGTTCTCGTTGTTTCAATTGTATTTATAAGTGGACTCCACTGTATGAAGTCTGATAATTCGAATTTCTCACTATCCGAATTTTGAAAGAAGATAGTTAATGTTTTTTTTGTTGTTAGAATTGGAGTCATTATTCAAAGTCTCTCTAGTTTTTTTGTTTTTTTTTTAACTAGAAGCTGGCACTACCAATTAATAAAATATCTGTCTGTCAAGCAGCGTTCCCTGCTTTTAGAAAAAGTGGGTTGGGACAAGGTTGCTACAAAAACAAAACAGAAACTCCCATAAATGCAAACTTTCAACTTAGGTAACCAGCTGTCTATATTTTTGAACACTTTTGCTGTTCAGATATGTCCCTTTCTATGAGTCCAAAATCATTTTTCAAAGTTTTGAATTCATTTTAAGCAATTCAAATGAGAGTTCCACTCATTTTTATCTACAATAACAAAGTTTTTAATAATTAAATTTTGTAAATCAAAATAAAGAGGACACTTAGATCATAATCGTACAAAATAGAGCAAAATGATACATAGATATAAATGTGTAAAAGTTGTAGATAAATTTGATGTGGAGAAATATGTGCACAAAACTTTGGGGTAATAGATCGCGTATGAATATAATTTTTAAACAAAAACCCTTGAGGAATATTGTCTTTATTCAAGTTAAATGCATGTTAAGAATATGTGAGGTGGCCTGCAATTTTCAGGCTCTGTGACCCCTTTGGACAAAGTGCAATTTTCATGTTTCCTGAAAGCCCATCCAATTCCCTGCTTAAAACTGTTTAAATTTTGAAAATATCTTAATATTTGGCTGAGATATGACCAAAATGTATCATGAGGTTGCGTAATTAGAAAGGAGAAAAACGTAGGAGGAGGAGGAAGAGAAAAAGAAGAAAAGAAGAAAAAAAATAGAAGAAGTAGTCGACGAACTTGGACATATGTTTTTTCACCGATAGCTGTACTTAAACCAAGGATCTCCCGATTGGGAGAGGTGTCCCCCCAAGACAAAGAGAGAGAGAGAGAGTGAATACAGAAACAAATAAGGTGAAATGTACCTCTCAAACGCTTTAGCACCAAAGGAAAAGAGGTGCGCCACAGACTGCTGGCCAGGCACGCAGGTAGGACTGGCTTTGGCCTCGGCACTCACCATCCTCTGGGTAGAGACATCAGCCATCTGGTGGCAATGCAAAAGTTGCTCTCTTTAGAGGTTTACAGGCCATCCAATTGCAAAGCACATAAAATTAGGTAAGTATAATTATAATAACATAAAACATGTAAGCCCTCATCAGAAAAAAAAAAGAAAAAAAGGCAAGATAAAATAAAAAATCTGTAAAAATTGGCAAAATTTCATATATGTTTTTAATTTCCCCAATTCGTCTGCCTCTTTTTTAACATCACAATTATGGGGATCTTTAAAGGAGAAACATTGTATAATTATTATATAAGCTTGAAGACTTGGGGCTTGGAATGGGGGGAAAGCGGTTTTTTTTTTGTTATTTTTTTTTAGAGAGAAAAGACATATTTCACCCCCAAACTATTTTTGTCTTCTTTTTTTTTTGGTGAAAAGTCAAAAGTTTATATAGAAAAAATTAGATGAGTGGTTGGAAAAAGTGCTTCCAGAATGCAGTAATTAAAATTAAAAGCTACATTAAATTAAGAAAACGCTCTGCCACACCTGATCATTAAGCCACTTGGCAATGCCTCCTTTATCTAATAAAGATCCCTTCAGGACCAAAAATTAATCAAACTGTCACAGGTACACAAAAGTTTCTATAGCATCAGAGTATGAAAAGTCTGATGCACTAAAGAGTCTTAACTTTTCAACATCATTTAGTTTCACTTTCATTGCTTTTTAGAAGGGCTATTCTCCATTTGATACGTCAGAGTTATACTGCAAGTTTTACTAAAACAATGTAGATAAAGGACAATGTAAGGAAAGAGACATAATAACCCCAATAGTTACTTTTGTATCACTGTGAGCCAGAAGACGTCCCATCAGTCGCAGCGCCAAATGATGGGTGTTGAGCTCGTGGCCCTGGTCTCCTCTGTAAAAGGATTACATAATTAAACATTTTGTAATGTTTAAGAAGAAGAATATATACAATAGTACATTTTGTAATCGTTTGCTTGGGTAAGTAAAATAGTATACAATAGTACATTTTATCTCATAAGCGGTGGTTTATAATTGCTGTACCTACAAATATTTTTTCCTACACCATTTTCTTGGGTAAGTCAAAAAAGGTAGCTGCCTGATCGCGTATGAATATAATTATAAACAAAACCTGAAAGATTCGATATCACAAAATATGTGAGGTGGCCTGCAATTTTCAGGCTCTGTGACCCCTTTGGACAAAGTGCAATTTTCATGTTTCCTGAAAGCCCATCCAATTCCCTGCTTAAAACTGTTTAAATTTTGAAAATATCTTAATATTTGGCTGAGATATGACCCAAAATGTATCATGAGGTTGCGTAATTAGAAACGGAGAAAAACGCGTTTAAAGTTGGGGGAAGTTTTTATGCATGAAATACTAAAATTAACTGCCTGTAATTACTTAATATATCCTTTTCTTACCTACTTCTGACTATTTTTAGTGATTGTAGAGTTGTGAGAGCATAAAAACCTTGTTTTGGGACATTTTAACTTGCTTTTGGTTTAAAAAAAAAACGAATCGAGTATCAATAACCATATTTCCATTTTCTCGCTTTTCGTCGCAGTGTTATCACGCATTCAAACTGTTATAAAATTTAACAGAATCAAGTTACAAGCTCACCTGAGGTATCAAATTAAACGTCTCAAACTGATCTTTCTGTTTAAACCTCAATTAAGAGCATAACATTTAAAAAAAATAATTCAGATCAATGATAAGAGGCAACAGTCATAAGAAATTTGGACAAAAACAGAGACGTGCTATCGAAAAATATTTGCCAACGTTGAAAATAAATGCATTCGGGCATAAAATTAAAGTATTAAATGCTGAACAAAATGTTAATATAATATTTAAATGAAGTCCAAGCAGGCCAGTTCTCTTTTCCAAAAAGGAAGTGAGGGGATAGAGAGGTAAGTCAACTTTTTTTTTGCTAGACTGCAGACATGACTATGAACTTTAAAAAAATGTAATTTCAAGTGAACTGGGCCCAAAACTTAAAACTAAACTTTGCTCTAATTGGAGATTTATGATTCTATCTGATGAATCAAAAAAGTTTAATTTATCTTCATAATTAATGATATTAGTAGCTTTTGACTTACAGTGTGCGGTGTTGCTATCCATTATCAAAATCACCAAAGGCAGCTGCATGTTGCAGATTACACCTTCTTGGGTTTCTTTGATGGTGGCTGTCTTACTCTGTCTGCTGGCACTGCTGGCTGGGCTGCAGGTATTGCAGTAATTCCAGGTTGAGGGCAGACAATATCCTTATACTCCTCGTCCACAAAGGGTCGGATTTCATCATACAGATATTTCTGCCTTTTGTCATCCAGACCAGGAAGGAGTGTAACCTCAGGCATAGCATCTCTTTGAATGGGGGATTTAAAGAGTTTTTGTTCATGTGGTGTTGTGTTTATGTACTCTTTCAATGTGAGGCCAGTGTTGGTAAATGTAAAATGGTGATGTTTTTTGATGTTCTTAACTTTTTTGAAATATGTGTCTAGAAAGCTTGACCACTTGTAAAATGTGACTGATGAATTAGTGGGGTCTGGGCCGATCACATGTGCCTTGTTGCAGACAGAGCTATCATTGACTACTTTTTTAATGCAGTCAAGAGAGTTGACCCTTGTGACTCTGTATCTTTTTTTTACGAGTCCAAAACAGCGATCAGGGGTAAATTTGGTGTGTCCTGTTAGTAAAAAACTAATTGTGATTTGTTTGTTTTTCCCCATCAACACCCGCCACTGCAAATACTGCATCATGGCGCTGTTTTTATTTTGGCCGCTACAGTTATCAGCGTGTAGATGTAGGTGGGTCTCCCCTAAACCATAATTCTCAAAAAAGTGATGAAGGAGGGAAATCACACAATCCGCTCCTTTACCAGGACTGCAGGCCTCGTCAATTAAATAGTTGATCTGCTGGTCAACAGCTTCACAGTGAACGCCAAACAATCCACACTTCCGAGGCGTCTTGAAAAAAATAGGCCCAGGTTGTAACGGGTTTGCAGGATAATGCACTTGTTGGGCAAAATCGAACGAGTAGTGAACCATCTCATCCATGCTGCAAGGGGGATTGGATGAGAGGGCGGTGTCTGGACTTATGTTGCGCTTCGACTCATCACAGACTGCTCTAAAGTATGAGCGCTCCCTTGTAACAGCTGTGAGATGCTCGTCTATGTCCCTAAGAATTTCACTTTTATGGGCAAGAGAAGTTTTGGTCCTGACCAACTTTGTCGCATCTTGCTGGCACTTCCAACACAAATCTGTTGCTGGTGGCATGGTGCGGATGAAAGGCAGCAGGCTAGACCAGATCCGGCGGAAGCTCCTATAACTAACAGTAGTAACAGGTCCGTTGTTTTGGGCGAGCTCTGTTGCAGCTGCTACATAAACGTCAAACACGCTTTTTTTGGTGCAGTTTGTTGGGAGCAGTTTGGCGTCTGTAATCCAATTTTGTGGAGTTCTTCCAGGCAAAACAATGGCATGAACTTCTGCGTAGTTCACAATAAATTCAACAACAGATTTAATTGTTGTGAAAGGCAATGTGTTGTGGGGAAGTCTTTTACTGTTCTTGTGAACACGGGGTATGATGTTATAGTTTTCTTTGTAATGTTTAATTAGTGATGTAAGCTTGTCTCTGCTAATGTTGTGCATGTATGTGAATGTGTCCCTACAAATCCTCTGTCCATGATAATAGTAGTCTGTGCGGTGCGCTTTTCTTTCTGTCTGTGTTTTGTGTTGACGCTGTGTTGCGGTTGATGAGTGTAACCCTACCCTTATCTGAGCCAAGATAATCATATCAAGCTCTGCCCTGTCAAGCTCCATATGTTGTAGCCGCAGGCCTTCTAGCTCACCCTCATCAAAAAATTCCCGGCAAGGTCTGCCTTCAAAAAGTTGACAGGAGCACTGTAGGGCTTTAGGCTGCTTGGCAGTTTTCTTAGCATTAGGCAAAGGAGCTTGATCAACAGATGGAAGAACATCAGATGCTATGTCTTCAATCACTTGGAAGCTGGAAGCGTGTTCCTCCTGGTTCATGTGATCATCTAAATGCAAGCAGAGAATTAAAATTATTGATTGTAGTTTTGTACACAATGATACATACCAACAGAAAAATTTAGGATTGCAGCCCTACATTTTAGTGGATGTTATCAAGATCTATCAACAATAATTATTAATGTGCTATTTACAGTGTATGTTGCTGGGAGCATGATATGTATTTTTACAAGTTTAAACAATTTTTAAAAGGCTTGATGAACATCTCCAAAATTTGACTATTATTTTCATTAAAGTCATGTTTTTTAGTCTTACTAAATAATATTATGTCTATACATAAAAAAAAACAAAAGACTTATAAATCTAATCTAGATCTAAATCAATTCCAGTTTTAGCTACTGCTTTGTTGTGGTTTAAAACTGTTGTTGATGGCCTTTAACATAGAAGTTCTAGATCTAGATCTAGATTAGATCTAGAAAATCTAGATCTAGCTTAGCCTCAAGTCTAGTTTTAGAATCTTAGAAGTCATCTTTAATTAAGCTTACCTGCATCAGGGCCATCATTCTCACAATCAGAATCATCTGAATCCAATCTAGAGCCGAAATAATCATCAACAAAAGACCTAAACCCTTCATCTTCAAGACCTTTGTTGAGTAAGAAAGCGATCGCCTCGCTTGACGCCATTTTTCTAACTGTAAACAAGCTCTTGGTAACAGATATACCGATGAAATATCCTGTATAATGATTACAGCAATGTAATTAATGCACAAATCGAATGTTGTATGATAAATAGATGAATGATGGGCTCTAATGACCATGAAATCAGTGGTGGTTGTGGCAGAAAAACGTTTGAATCAGCTGATCAATTCAAGACCGCGTTCGTTTTCAATTTCCAAGGAAATGTTACTCTTGATTGGATGCGCATTCAGTAACGAAAGTGAAAACATTATGCGCACTCTTCATTGGAGAAAACTTCAAATCTTAAGCTTTAAAATGATACCAAATAGGACGGGATTAGTGTTATTAGAAGTAGATCTAGACGAGGACGAAACGGAGGAACAAAACCATGGTTTTGAACCCAATTTTTTTAATTTTTCGGAAAAAGTCACTGTTAGGTCGCTTCACAAAAACCTAAAAAAACATTATTTGTAGTTCGTTTTTATGATTAAAATTTTGTCACATGTTAGAAAAATGGTTATTGGACTGAAATCTTGAAAAAAGTGAGACACCCAAAAAAATTGATTTTTTATCATTATAGCCCTATATCTCGAAACTCTCTCCTCCGACATCCGCCTGAAAATCCTAGACCACCTCACATATATTTATATGATTGCTTTATGAAACTTATTATTTTTTGCTGAAAGACAGAAATATGTGCACAAAACTTTGGGGTAATAATATCTTAAGCAATTTTCTCATTTTGTGAACAAAATGAATTAATACATGGTGCACAAATATGGTCAGCGTTGATTTTCATGGAACAACTCCATCTGCCTTTTCCTTATCATAAAAAAACAAACCAAAGTTACACAAAAGTAAAGTGTAGGCCTACTCCAAAATAAAGTGCTACAAGAAAGACAATGTCATTCTTCTAGATTTTCCTAGTTGGCTTCAAAACGTAATATGAATTTGGGATCCATAGAAACATTAGTCTGTGTTGTCAATATCTCAAAATCTAAAATGCAGAAAGTTCGTTTCACAAAATTGAAATTCTACGTGAGGAATGATGACTAAACTTTGCACTGGTTTTCTTCACAGAGTGTGAACCCTCAGCATTGGCTTCCTGAGATTCGCAAGCTAAAGTAAAGCAATTTTAAATCTGACTTTCTATCTTTCCATTTTTTTTCCTTTAAAAAAAATATGTTACCTTTCATGGATACAAATTTATTGAGAACCATGAACAAAACTAAAGTAAACATAGTCTCAAAGGTCATGAATTACAGAATTCTGCCAAATTGTGATAATTTTTCGTTCCTGAATTATGTGGTTTGTGTCATGCAGAATGTGGTAACGGTAAATGCTGATTTCTTACCATCTGACAACAGTAACTAAGGTATATCTCAGAGGGAACCCTAGAAGAGAATACCTTGTACTTGGTCCTTCATGTTACACTGAAACCAACCCAACCGGTTTGGAAAAAACATGGCAACTAGAGTGGGGCTCAAACCTGTACCTCCTGCCTCACAAGCCTAGAGCTCTGAACCCAGTGCTAAAACCCTCCCCGTAGCATATGGTACTAACCGTCTTTCCATTCATCCATGGCCCTGGCTCTTTCTATCGCCTCTTCATCCTCCCTCTCCTCCTTGTCCTCCTTCTCTGCTGCTTCCCTCTCTCTGTCCTCGGCGTCTTTCTCCGGGTCGGCCGCCCAGCTCTGCATGCTGTGCCTAGAAACGGGATGAAACAATATGACAACCAACAAATTGCACTGTGTCCAACCACATTTAGCTCAATGGCCAGGAATCTCTCAGGCAAGACGACGAGACCAAGTGGCACTCGATCGAGTCCGACTTGGACATTCTCATCTTACTCACGCTTTTCTACTGAGAGGTGAAGAGCCTCCACTGTGTCATACCTGCAACTGTCCATTAGTCACATTTTGGTTGATTGTCTGATTTTTTACCGGGAAAGAAATGTGTACCTAGCTTCCAAGCCACTAGAGAGCATATTTACTTATGTTAGTCCTCAGCGCATACTTAAGTACCTGAAGGGCATTGGTGTATATAATAAAATTTAACTGTGATAGTCCTACACATGGATCTTTTAAACTACTGTATATACCCTTCACTCGTAACTCAACTTTTTACACACAATTGTTATATTTTTGTTACTCAGAGAGAGATAAAGGAATAACCATTGCTACTAGAATAATGCTAATACTAATCACATCCAAAAGAATAGCAAGTAATGGACTCTCTCTCTCTCTCTCTCTCTCTCTCTCTCTCTCTCTCTCTCTCTTTTCTCTCTCACTCTCTCTCTCTCTCTCTCTCTCTCTCTCTCTCTCTCTCTCTCCTTCCTCTCACTCTCTCTCTCTTAGTTCAACATCTCCTTCATTCTTCAGGAAGATCCCACACAGCAACAGATCACGCACGCTGGCAGAGATTATTTAAATCTAAGAGCCAATCTACGTCAATAGATGGTCTGAGGTATTAAAAAATATAGAATTTAGAGTTCCTATCAAAATCTATTTCTAAAGCATTTTTTTAAACCAAAGATTAATATTCACACACATGCACTACTATTTTAAATAACTTCTTTGTGACCCACGTACTCTTCAACTGTGAAATAGTTTAGTATGTACAAATGTATAACGCTGATTAACTCAAATTACACTTTTCACTCTTGCAAGACATTCTGAAGCTAACACCGTGACACTGACCCTTGCACAGACTCTGACAGGTGGCCCTCCTGCAGCTTCTGCTGATAGAATTCATCCACGGTCATCGTGGGGAAGGCAGGGTAGCCCAGGCCAAACACTTGCTTCTGCATATTCGTCTTCGTCAAAATAAACGGTCGGAAAGGCTGGAAGGAGATAATAGGGAAAGTCATTTTAGCAACATCTGTGTGACTTGGTTGGAAGTCAGAAGTGTTACTTCAAGTTTTAGTCAGCTCATGAAGCAACAGCTTTAGTAGCAACAGATGAGTGAGCTCAGTGGTCCCCCTTTGTTAACAACTTCTCAAATAATCAAAACTCTTGGAGTAACATGTCCCTTACTGTTACATCAATCTCTCACAAAACTAATAAATTTAACTACGGTGGTGGATGTAATTTGCTATCATGGTAAATAGCAAAACTATAGACATATAGATATAGATAGAGTTTGTCGCCCCGTGCCAAACATAATTTTACTCTTTCAATAAAAAATTTTTGAGTCTTATTTTGGGAATAACGAAAACCCTTGATATTGTTAAAACAAAAACTACTAAGAAAAATAAGACATCTTGCAATAACCGAGATTTACGGTAGTGTTGAATAGTGTGACTCACTCCACTTTACAAAATCTACTTCAAAATGACACTAAACCGTTTCTGATTGTCTAACTTGTCATGTTTTTTCATTGGAGGGTGATAACTTTACATTTATGTGAAATCAAATATCACAAGTATCAGATATCAATTATTTTATTTTAATTTGAACTCAATTGACAAAAGGTTAAAAAAAGAAAGGGAATAGAATAATATTATGCTGGCCTATTTCTTAGATTCTCTTAAATTTCAGCGAAATGTTTTGCTACTGAAGGACAATATCACTTGTACATTTCTATAAAGAAAACCACTGAATATCATTAAATACATTTCTACAAAGAAAACCACTGAATATCATTAAACCATTAAATACATTTCTATAAAGAAAACCACTGAATACCATTAAATACATTTCTATAAAGAAAACCACTGAATACCATTAAATACATTTCTATAAAGAAAACCACTATATATCATTAATTACATTTCTTTTCAACTGTATATACAATATGTAAACTAAAACAGAACACATACAAGTCAATGCCCATTCAAAAAAAACACTCGTTTGATTTCTTCTAATGTAAGACTCTTTCTCTCTATCTATGTCTCTATGAAACTGGACTAATCACTTTCTATTGCATGTCTTTAAACAATTCGCGAACTTTCTTCCTCCCCTTGATATCTAAGCGAAGACGACACCATCCAGCAAACTGTGCAACAGCTAGTATAACATAGCACTGCATTGTATCCGACTGAACGGCAAAACCCATCATACCTGGATGAACAACAGCAGCAGCATAAAACATGGAGTATTTTAATCACTTGGTAACTTTTTACTCCTATTCTGAATTTAAAAAAAACACTACCAACTTCAGTTGTCATGTGCTAATTTAATGGAAATATGTTTAAGTCATTCAAAGACTGAAATCACAACTGCAAAGTAGAGAATCAGCAAAAACTTCAATTATAGTTGAAAAACTCTCTCCAATCCAGATTTCTTTAAATGAAATTTTAGAGCATGTTCTCATATGCGCCTACATTAAAAAAAAAAAAAAAAAAAAAATTCGAAGAAACCTTTTTGGGTTCATAATTAAACAACTAGATCTAGTTATATATGCGCATGGCATAAATGCATATGGACGTAAACATACCAAAGGCAACTTTTATACACATGCAAATCTGAGCAAAGCAACAGCTAGGAATTTCATCATAGCACTTGTCTATCTAGTCTAGGTCCTACATTATTATAATGACAGATCATGTGCTCTCGAGGGTCATAACAAAACAATTTCATTTGCCTTTCATTTTTCAAAGTAATATTTGTTCTTTAAATAATCTGTTAACATTGTCTAAATTGTTGATCTTTGATTCGAAAATGACATCAGATTTTGAGTATGGACATGCATTGGCCCTGGCCTTAAACAGAGAAATCTAACCAGATGTCACGCATCCTGTCTTCAAGGCATCCAATTTCAAACCTCCCCCAACTGCAAGCACAGCTGTCTAAAAGTTCCTCCAAAAAATTGCTTTGTAAACAAAAGCTTTTGGAGTGTTTGTATGCACTGCAAATTTGTTATCCTATGTGGCAAAAGGGAATGTGTAAAGGAATTCTTACTTAATTTTTTTGGGTCTGCGCATGCACTAAAAAAAAAAAAAGCAAATGCTGTTGTTGTTTTCTCCTTCAGCTGAAATGTGCCGTTGTAGTTTGCCTGTAGAGACAAACCTTGGTTTTTTTGCTGTTGTTGGAGTGTAGAGACAAACCTTGGTTTTTCTGCTGTTGTTGGAGTGGTTCCCACAGGCGTCGTTGCCGCCACCGGACGCCGCCATCGCCTGCCGATGTTTGAGCATCTGGAGCTCCAGGTTGCAGCTGTCAACTTCATCTATGGCCTGGTTGGCCCAGTGTCGAATTTGGGTCAGATAGAATTCCCTCTAAAGAATAGAACATGAAAACTTTTAACTCGAGTATAAGAGATTTTATAAGTACTAAACCTAATAAAAAAATATTAGCCCGAGTCAACATTTCAATTTATCACAATTGCTGCATATAAACTTGTCAGATACTTGCTTTGGGACCTGTCCACATATAACATTTAAAGTGCTGACGTTTGACCCTTAGCAACAAAACAAACAAACAATAAAAGCGCAATTAAAAGAAAACGTGAAAAGAAATAAAGATGTAAATGTTTCATTGAATTTAAAATCCAAATACAGCAAAATTGACTTTTTTTCTTCGTGCCAGGCTCTTTCTCCACCAAGGATGCTACAACTATCATTTCATACCCCCATCTCACAGAAGATGTCATATTAATGGATGTTCCATACTCGAGCTGGTTGGTGCCCTAAACTGGCACGTGGAAAAATGGTTTCAATCTTTCGTGGCGTTGCTATCTTCGTACTAGAGGACTTAAAACTAATCACAGTTCACAAGTCTTCTTCACTTTTCATAAAAACAAAACTGAACATGTTAAGAATTGACTTTCTGTTACAAAACAGTCCATTAGAGCTTTCAGCCTGTTGTTAGCCTGACCTTAACTTCATCGTCAACGTGCTCCTTCTCCACCTGTGGCTGCAGCTCGGCTATCCTTCGCTCCATCTCTTTCTTCTCTTTGAAGCGTTGGATTTTGTTGTTTCTTTGGGCAGACATGACACTGACATCACTGCCGCGACTGAGCAACAAAAAGATAAATGAAGCAGGACAAATGGAAATGATCATCGAATAAGTTTCAAAGACTAAGTAACATCATTTAAAAAACTGAGACAAAAATACCAAAAGAAACAAAGCACTGAACGTCACCGGCTCATAGCCTTGAACCTTTTTACATCCAGAATTTAAGCTTTATTCCTTGTATGGGTACTATTTTGGGGGATTTTTAAAAAATGTTTAGAAGGTAAAAGCTTTGATTTTCATAATTTCAAAGTAGAGGGTGTGCAGATCCATACAAACAGGTGCTATCACAAGAGCATAACAATGTGTGCAGCATGATGGGACCCTTATGAAGAGCAGTAATCCACGACACTAGGGACAAGAACAGAAGAACTGAAGGGAGTTTGATTTCAGCAAGAGTCGCAGAGTGTAGTTGGAAGATGAGCTCTGCTTCACATTTTGACTAGCTTGTCAAGAGAGAGAGAGAGGAAAATAGCGTGCCCTCTTCTAATCTCTACTAGAGGACATGGAGCTTCCCGTTTTAACTAGCTTGTCAAAAGAGAGAGAGGAATATAGCGCAGCATTTTCTAATCTTTACTAGAGGACATAGAGCTTCAAATTTTAACTAGCTTGTCAAGAGAGAGAGGGGAATATAGCGCGACCTCTTCTAATCCTTACTAGAGAACATAAACTTCCAACAAATCTCTCATGTCTTCAAACAAAGTGGAATAACTTTTTGCAAAATCTTATTTCCAAAAAAACAACCTTTTGTCTTGAAGGGGTTGAAGAATCCAATCACATTAACAACTGATGTAGGCAAAAAAAAAAACTGCATAATTAGAAAAGACATATGAAGCAAAGTATTGGAAAAATTCAAAAAATGAATGGATTAAAACCTAGGTGTATTGAAGGATTTCGTATACCAAAACATTTCTTTCCCTACTGCCTATCAGCCAATGGGTTATGTGAAACTCGCAACTGTACAAAAGTTACAAAGAAAAATTAAATACGAAGTGTCTTTTATATTCCTATCACCAAATTTTTAGCCCTCACTATATGTGAGGTTTGTTTGTAGTTTCTTTTTTTTTATGGTTTCTAGGATGCTGAACAGGTAGAGAAAAAAAAATTCCTGTCCTTACATTGTAATAACATTAACTTCAGCTTATAAAAAAAAAGGATCGACACACTGACTGTCACAGGAGTAAATGACACTTTTAGATATGTGTATTCGGATTATCACATTGTTGTGACAGACACGGGTCAAATCACTTGACACTGTACACTATTATGACTACCCCTTACACATTTTCTTGCACATAGGCCCAATCAGGCGATACTATATTCTTGATACCATTCACAGAAAACCGCGATTTGCAGTGAGTTCCAGTAAGGCCATTATTATTTTATTTCTCTATCAGGTCTGGTCTGATGACATGTTTTTTTTTTTTTTAATTTTTTAATCCATACCGCTCAAAGGCAAAATTCTGCCATTTGCAAACTTTGAAGGAAAGAAGGAAAACACGGAAAAAGGAGCCAACAGGTAAACATGGCGGATTTCTGCGAATCTGCGGAAGATTATGATAACTGAGGATGAGCTAATGTTTCAAACAAATTCTAGTGCTCTCCAGGCTTCTCTACAGCTTATTCAAGAGTGTGTTAACAGTGGACAGTATCAAGCAACACTATTTAGACTCATGTACAAGAGACATACAGGAAATGTGCCCTTTTTTTCAAGACTGCAATAAAAAAATAAGAAAGCTTATCCTAAGGAAGGAAAAAAAGAAAAAAACAAAACCAGCAAAATTTGAACTAAGAAGTATCAACTCATGCATTGCCTGCTGTGCAAACTCATTGGAAGGCGTCTCAGATCTATAAAGTAATTTGATCTTATTTTACATGCGATTTGAAGGCAGCACGTTTTCTATATCGTCCTCTGTGTCATCTTCACTGAGGTTGATGTCGTACTCAATAACTCCGTAAGTTTTGAGAAGTTTCAGGTAGTCAGTGTAACACATCTGAAAAATTATTGGACAGAAAGAGAAAAAATACTCATTGATCAAGCTCTGCAATCTATTTAATATAGAAGAAGTATTAATTTATTATTGTGGGTACATATTATAGGTTTCAGACAGAGCTGTATCAAAATAGTTTTCCTTGACATTGAAAACCCATATAATAAACTAAGTCACAATTTTTAATCAAATTAGACAAGGACTAGTACAGCACATACCATAATTTGCTCTCTTCAATTCTACCTCATTTTCATATTTGAAACAGTAGGACTGCCATGAGAGTTGACTTTAATTGATCAGAGGACAAAGCACTATGAAACCAGCGTGTTGCAATACAGAAATCATAAATGTAACAAAAAAATCTGCACAAATTGTATTATAATCAAGCCTAGGATTCAGTTCTGCAACCAAAAACAGTTCATGTGAATATATCCCAAAAAGCATGACTTATCTTTAGCTTTATTACAGTTTGACACGATAACCACGGCATGTCTTAAAAAACCTTTGAATTCACCACAGCATGACTTAAATTACCTTGGAATTTACCCTACCATGACATGAATTACCTTGTATTTTACCACAGCATGAATGAATTACCTTGAAATTTACCACAACATGACATAAATTACCTTTGACTTTATCACAGCGTCTGCTCGAGACATGTGTGTGTTTAGGCCAGTGAAGTAACCCAGATATGCTGACAGTAACATGTATCTGAAAAACACAAGGAACACTTAGACAGGAACATTCCATTTCATACTGAAGCTAAAGATCTAGACAAGAAGAGGAGAGGAAAGCTGCTGAACTAGTGAAGATTTCAAGTAGTGTAATTAGGAGGTTAAAGAACAAAAACAATAATTTTTCAGTTAGATTTTAAGATTATTTGTGTGTTAGCGCCAACATTATTGACAATGGACATTTTATTGCAGAGAATAATATGTTGCGTTATTGATAACTTAAATTCATTGCTCTTCTAAAGTGATGAAAATAGGAGACGATAAATACTGAAATAAGAAAACAGAAAAATATTACATTTGCAAGGTCTTTACAGAGCCCCCAACCAACTACAGAGTTGTAATCAATATATAAAATCCATAGAAAGGTGAGATTTGCTGTTGAAACTTTCAGAGGTGTTTAATATTTAACCTTTTCAAAATTACAATTCGTTTTCGAGAGAATCAGCTTATAACTATTTTATGAACATTATATGAAAATGGTGGCTTTTCATTTTTTTTATTTTTTTACTACATGTACAAACTTGCACAATGTAAACATTTACTTTGGTAGAGATAAAATTAAGTGTGTTGTATTCTTTGAAAAAGTATCTTAAAATGAATGTAGACACAATGTTCTTGGTATAAATGAGAGCAGAGATTTTGCATGGCAGGGCTGCCAACCCACCAGGTCCAGAAATGGTACTCACTGGACCTGAAAATCATATTTTGGGACCAAAAATCGTATTTGTGCGTAGCCAGAGGTGTCTACCTCCAGAGGCAACTTGAAGGGATTTTGAAAACCAAAATCTATGGATCTACAGCAGTGAAGTGAAACAAAAAGAACGCCTTTGTTAACCTGTAGAACCACGGACTTAAAACAGTTTTGATTGGTGCTATAGATCCAGTTTTTATATTCGATCTTTAGTTGTTCAAAAGATATATGAATGCTGGCAAAACCCTAAAATACTGCAGTTTCATGGGCTTTGCTGGCTAAATACTGTGATTCCTTTGAGTTGTAGGATTATAATAAACAGTCTAAAGCTAGCTATAGTTCTATTAATACTTACATTAAAAATTTAAGGCCAACTATTCGAGTATCCCCATGCTAACATCTCCTCTTCTTGTGGGGCCTATTTCTTGATTTTAATTTCACACATAGATCTAGATCTAATCTAGATTGTCTCTAGCCAATCGAATCTGAATTCATTTTTCACTGTAGCGTCTATTTCCTTTGCACGCCAAAGTTCGCTCTTATTCAGTCCTCATGGCGATACCGGTCGTTGTTTTAAGTAGCAGCTTTTTGAGCCTTGTAAACAGCTGTGCTACATACTGTTATTATAATCATATCTTGATCTATACACACAGACAAAGTCTATACCAAACCAACCTTTTCTGTACTTTTTGAATTTATTTAAAGGTTCTTTTAATAGCTACAGTAGTAAGTTTCACTAAAATTTCTAACTAATACATCTACAACTATTCCTTCATCCCTGAAACATCAAAAAGTAGATCTGACTTGTACGTCTTCAGCTTTAAAATCTCATTAATTACTGCTGCCGTTGTTGATAATGGAACTTTTCTTCCATGTTGGTCATTGCTTAGAGAATGTTGATGTATTGCCTTTGAGATTTTTTTAGCTTTACTGGTTATTCCTCAAAGAATTTCGCATTATAGAATCTCCCACTAGTCCATTAGCCGTATTTACTTGACTTCATTGGTGGCCACCTCTTCGATGTCTTCGTTTCTGCTGAACAGATTGAGATCGTTGACCATGCGGATTGCTTTTTGGGTTTTCTCAATGGCTTGACGTAACTTTCCCTTAAATGCAGAAAATTAAAAAGCAACAACAAAAAATTATGTTTTAGATTCCAATATTTCAAGTCCACCTAGAATAATCCAATCATTATAATTCAAAATGAATTTCAAATTCAAAATCTAATGTATGCAGTGAACCTTTTCTCCTCATTTTCATTGCTCCTTTTACAACTGACCTCAAAGGTTAAACTGGTATTAATAATGTAAGATAGTACTAAACAGAATTTATCAAATAGTGAAACACATTTTAAGCACAGTTAACATCAAAGGCTGAATCATTTCTTTACTTTAAACGTAATTTCTCCATTGTTTTTAAACTTTCTAATCTAATTCTAAAACCTTATTCAAATTTATAAAATTATACAAGAAAATTCAAACTACACGAATATTTAGGAAGTTAGGACCTGTCTTGTTTCACAATTTAGAAGCAAAGAAATCTTTACTGTGTGTAAATAAATAGAAAATCAAATTAAGAAACAAATGTCAAATGATAATTTATACATTGTACTATAGTGGATCAACCAGAAAACAAACTACTAAGGCTGGAAGCAGACATGATTAAAAGCAGCGTAATGAATGGGTGTGCAAATACATGTATATTATATATATATATATATCTGTATATCAGACAGCTTTAAATCTAGTTCTCTTCTTCACTTTCTTTTCCCCCGTCCCTAATGCAGCCTTGGCTGAGTATTATTGCCATATTTAAGCGGGAAAAAAAAAGCAATAGATACTCTTTCAGAATACTTTTTCCATACTCTTCCATTTATCTTTTCAATCCTTACAACAAGGGTGAGATTATGATCTTTGGTCCGTCTGTTTGTGTGAACACTCCGTGGCTTTGTGGGTCTTCATTTATCTACACTTAAGATGTTCTTTTGCTTTTTTGTTATTTTTTTTTAACTCTATAATTCAACTTTTCTTTTTTTATTTTGTTGACTTTTTTGTGTTATAAATACTTCAAGTTTTGTTTTAAATGTATTTTCTCTTTATTTGGTTAAATGTTTTTCTTTTGCCAAATATGTCCGACTAGCCACAGAGCAATGCTGCAAACAGTGTGTATAGTGAGAGTGTCTACACTATTCCCAGTCTAAAAATGAGATACATACGTGCAGCTTGAAAAATTTAATTTAAACTCAAATTAAATCATGTAGGCCTAACCACTTAAAAAGGATAACAGAACAAATCTGAAGCATCTCAAAAGAATCTCATGATACCTGGAAAATATCTGATGAAGATGAGTCATCTGTCTTGTCAAAATATTGATGCATCTTGAAAATGTTATCAAAGCATTGTGGTAGAGTCATAAAATCTTGCTCATCATCTTCTGATTGCCTTGAAGTGGGAACACCATTGCCAGGCTCAGCACAGGCCATTTTAAGCAGACCCAGACGAAGATGTGTGATGCTTTTATACTCCCCAATAGCTACTCAGTCTTATGCTTTACAGATCTTAGCTGTATGGGACTTAATCAAAGATGTTGATCTAGATCTAGATTAGTCTGGACATCTATAGAGTCTAGATTAGATCCGCCCTTCTCTGTCTCGACGTCAAGATCTAGATTCTAGGATCGAATCTACTGATTGTGGATGGCCAATGATCTAGATGTAAGTAGATGAACAGCCTGGTTCTTATGATAGATCTAGAACAAAAAGTCAAAAACGTATTCTAAAAGAGTGCTTGCGTAGACCATAATAGAAATAGATAATTATTATCTAGATCAAGCTTAGATTTGGATTTGGGGCAGCTGGGTCAACTACCTAAACAAGTAAACATGACAGTCTCGCAGAGAATGGGAATTCTAAGTTTCGTTTTGTCGCAGTTGTTAAATATTAAATTTTCGTTGATTAAGAAACTTCTACACGATTATACATAAAAGTACAGTTTAGTATCATGGTTGAAGCCTATATTTCGTACTGATCATGTCAGTAATAACATTGATGCTGATGCGTTGTCCCATAAATTTCTCATCACCACCAGACTTCCCTTTTCATGTTAGAACTAAAATTGCTTGTCAAAATATTTTTTTACTGTGACCATGTAGGCCTGTGGAGTAGGATACGTAGGCTACTGCACGTCATATAAGTGCTATTTATAGATCTATGCTGCACGTCTACCACCAAATAGATCTGAGCTTAATCCCGCCTGGTGTAAATGAAAAGGTTGCCATCTCGATAATCGCTGATTATAGTTTAAACAGCGAAACAAATTGAACTCGTCATCCGACTCTGTTGTCATTATAACTGGTGAAGTCAACAATGTTCTACTCGAGAAAGACATGCCACAATTTCAGATTTCCAGCAGTATGTCAACACGCCGACAAGACACGAAAAGACACTGGATGTCTGTTATGTGACTGTGAGCGTCCTGGCTCCAACGCCTACAAAATCAAGGCTCTACCACCACTAGGGGACTCCGATCACAGTACCACACCATCTTATAAAACTGTTTTGAAATCTAATAAACCAGAGAGAAAGATACATGTAGTGAGCATCTGGGATAAAAGTGCGCATGAAAGCTTGAGAGGGGCTCCTCTAGTGTACATTAGTTTACATTATTGAAGATAAAAGCATATTTAAAAAAAAATTACATCTTAAACATAAATTATAAACAATAGAATAGACGGGTGATAATTGGAAAATATAGCAACATTGTTACAAAAAAAAAACCCACATAAGGGACAATACCTGTTGGCGTCTCTCTCTCTCTCTCTCTCTCTCTCTCTCTCTCTCTCTCTCTCTCGTTCTCTTTCCTTTTTCTCTCAGTCCCTCTCTCACTCACTTTTTCTCTCCCTTTTTTTCTTTGCCAATATATACCCTTACCTTTTAGTATGTCTAGTATGTCTTCTAATTGAAAGAAGGTATAATTCTCAACTTTTTAAAAGCTAATTGTTTTTTAGTTGTAGAATAATATAAAAAATTAACGTTCTGAAGAGAGATTTTGTCTTTTTAGGAAGAAATCAAAGACTATAATATATCTAAAACGAAATTTTAAAGTCGACACTTAATTAACACCTTGTTTTTGTAATTTCACATTTTTTAAATCAAAGGTCGGAAAGATTGAATGGTTTTAATATGAATTTTTGAAGCAAGGTGATTGCAACATTTGCGGCTGAAAGAGCTCACACACAGTCCTGTCTTTTTGTGCTACGTGTTATTCAACTGTCCTGCACACTTTTTTGCAATGTTGAAATATGAGCAGGGTGGGCTGATCAAAGTTTTCTCAGCCTATGCCAACATAAAATCTAAACTGACCCAGTTTTATCTAATCGGTTAATGATAATACAGTTTACTTTGACTCTTGTTTCAAACGTGTGTTTATTTCTGTAGCTTAATGTGTTATTTTAGAAATATTGCCTTATTCAGCAGATGACTAAAGGGGCCTAGACACGTTAAAAAAAGTCGACGAATCTTTTGTTATTAGTTAAGGGAAAACCTTTTTTTTAATAGCGCGAAACCTACGGCTATGCTGATCTTCTAATTGAATTACCTTTGACTATTAGGGAATCTGGGGACTTCCACAACTTTCAACTAATGGATGCGCAACCGCTTGAAGAGTTACTTATAAAATCAAAGCATATCTTTTTAACATTTATTGTTACACTTTCTTTAGAGACATTGTGATTTTTATTTGACTTTTTTGTTGTCAACTATGAAAAAGAAATTTATTTGACCAAAATTATAACACGAGCCCACACACGGATAAAAAATGTCGATACCATGTTTACAAAATCTGACAACTCATTAAAAAATATCAACTGAAGAGTGTTTCAAAAACTAGACATCTCACCAAAAGACCATACACACGATCAAATTTCTCAACAATGCTTTGATGTACATAATTTGAATCAAAATTTTGACGACTTTGTTTTTCGTGTATGGGCCCCTTAAGCCAACACAAAAAGCAATCGTGTACCTACGAAATTTGCTGTAGGGTCTTTGAAAAAGCGAACAATCTGATTAGTTCATTTTAATTGCTACTTAGATTTTTATTGGTTCTCGAAGTGAGTACGTCTCAGACGATATATTATAATGATAGCAACCAGACAAAATTTCGGACAGGCCACAAATTGACTGTATGGAACTTGCCAAGGTCAGTTAAACCACTAAATTGGTCTATCCTAGGACAACGTCCTTGAGGTTTTGCGTCGACTAACAGCTCAAACTAACACAACCATAAACAGGGGTTTCACGCTTTTCAAAGCTGAGCATGTTCACCATAAAACTGTCCCGATTCATTTGGAGAAAGATCGACGCAGAGACTGCAACTGATTTAGATCTAGTGTCTTGTATTTAGAGTACTTTATAATTTGAACGAATTTTTAACCAAAGTAATGTAATTCTGGTAAAGAATATAAGATTAGAGCTGATGTGTATAATTTATTTCTTATTTGATCATGAATCTGATCTTGATATTGGGCCTAGACCTATCTTAGAACTTTTATCTTGTAGTTTAATTCCTCAAAGGCAAGAAACTACAACTTTGAACAAGACGCTCAGGTAAATACAAAAATAGACAAAACCATTTTGCGAATTAAAAAGGATAAGACTAAGAAAACAAATTTTTAAATAAAATAAGTTATAGTTATATTCAGATGAAGCCCGCCTAGAAAAATGTAATGTTACTGTAAAACTTAATTCAACCAACATCGGCTTCGTTTTTGAACAAAGAAAAAAAGGGGGGGGGGGGGCTGAGTTGAAACATCGGCTTCCGTTGCAAAAGGTCCGTGGATCGAGCACTGGCGATTTAGCTCCCAAGTGATTGAGTCGGTGTCAGTTTGTGAGCGCCTGAGACGGGAGTTGTGTTGTCGCCGCCCTGTCTCGTTAGTGGTAGCACATACAATTATCAGACGTCAGTCTTGGGACCCGTCAGCGATATAGCCTATATAGAGCTGATTGACGTTAAACTAACTCAACTAATTGAATAAATGAGTCTACAATCGTAGTTATAAGTCTCTTATGTCTTAAGCAAAATCCTACACGGTAACGGCTTCTCAGAGAGAGACGCCCGATAGATCATATCCAATAATTTTGTTGTTTTAGAAACAAATGCAGAGCAAACCTTTATCTTCCATTCCATCCATCTTGATTCCAGCCCGCCACAAATCCCTTAAATGGTGAGTTGATCGTCTATACTTGAAGGGAAGCCAACTATTTGAGCTATTTGGCGAATACTTCTTAACAAGACCTACCGAGACTACAGCTGGCGTTAGCCTTCGTCACAAGTCACCATAAGCTAAGTTTCTTTTATATCCTTCTCGTTTACAATGTGTTCTTACAAGATCAATGTTAATTTTAGTGACATTTTATGTGTAACTGCGCTTACTTTGTAAATAGGGCTGTATGGATTTTTTTGGAGGGGAGAAAGGGGGGGGGTGTCAGTTTTTTAAATTAATTTTGTTAGACATTGCTGTTGTTAAACAATAATTTGATGCTATATCCTTGTTTTAATGGCTTTTGTCCCCATAAAACCCTTCATTAATATTATTTAATCTGCATAATGATAAGAAAAGTAGGTGCGGGGGGTAGGCATAATTTTTTCATTACGAGATCGCCGTGAATTTTTTGCTACTGCCAATATAACAAGTCTTGAGTTCCACTATGGCTCCTCCTTTCTCTCTCTCTCTCTCTCTCTCTCTCCTTCTCTCTCTCTCTCTCTCTCTCTCTCTCTCTCTCTCTCTCTCTCTCTCTCTCTCTCCCCTCTCTCTCTCTCTCTCTCTATCTTCTCTCTCTCTCTCTCTCTCTCTCTCTCTCTCTCTCTCTCTCTCTCTCTCTCTCTCTCTCGCTTTCGCTCTCACACACCGCGCGTGTTTGTACCTTTGCGTTGTAGATGATTTTATCCTTCATTCTTTGTTCAATGGCGCATACTTGGTTTTGAGTTTAGTTTTATATATTCTTACGACTGTAAACGCCGTCTAACCTACCAGTTTTTAAAGCCCATGATGAAAACTAAATATACTGAAGCCTGACTTTTGTGCCTCTTTTTTAACACACTTGGCTATACCTTTTAAAATCAAATGTGTGTGAACTAATTTGCAATTATACTTAGAAGCTGAGTGAATTGTTTGGAAATGAATATTGCAAGAAAAACTTGGTGCGACTGCAACAACTTGTACGCTTGTCAAGTTAAACTTATTGAAATTTACGATTTGCAGTTGTCTCTAGATTGCCTCTTTTTATCTCCCCCCCCTCCACCCCCATGTATTTCATACAATGTAGCCGTTACTGTGCAAACACAAACCATGTTTCACGAGAAGAATCCGTTCTTCCTACACCTGGGGATGCGGCTTATGAATAATAGAAAAAATCTGTCCACTGAAAAATCTAGTTCCACAAAATTATTCCTTCATCTAGGTTGAAAATTTATTAAAAATATTCATCACAATGGGTTCCAAATTCCATGTACCAAACCTAATCTTTAATAATTATTTACCATGGGTCGAAAATCCCATGCTTTATACATTATCTATTTATCTAACTCGTTCGGTCAGGCTGTTGCAATGAACTGATTTACTCATTTCATATTTTTCCATTGTTATTTCAGAGACTTGGATTCGTACATCTTTCTAATATTTATTTCAATGTTTTAATATGAATCCACGTAATTTTTCAAAAGATTTTTTTTCAAATTAATTTGCTTGTTTCTCTGCAGCTGAAACGACTCTCCTTTTTTACGCAATGGTCCCCTTCTACCGTTTCTTGCCCAAAACATTTTATGTTGAATCATTATTTTCTTGTATTAAAAATGTTCATTAATTTGGTGGTTTTTTTTTACAGATCCCTGGAAGTTTATCTTGGCTATTTATTGTACTTGTGTTATTGATACTGCATTTTACCCAATGAAAAATTGCATATTTTGCATATAAAACACATTTTGTGTTAGGTCCTCAGGTTTATTGGGATGTCTTGCGCCGCTGCTAGGTGAACATATTTTTTATTGCTGCCCCCTCCCCCCCCTCCCTCCACCCCACAGGTTGAGAACTCTGGAGACGATTCCATTCCTCCACAGCGTGTATTTTTTTTTTATTAGTGTTTTACATAAATGATTTGACCTTTCATCCGATGCTACAGCAATGTTTGATAGTTATGTCTCCACCGATCTATTAAATGCACCGTAACTAATGTAGTTTTAAATATCTGAGGAACCATAGCACAATAAAGCCGCTACTGTGCTGACTACATTCACTATCATTCTACTCTAAAAGACAGGAAAGTCGTATCAATAGCTATGTATTTAGCTCATTCTTTGTTAAATGCACAACTAAAATGGTTCCAATTAGAAATAATCGGACACATGCAAATCCGCTAACAGGTATAAAGGACCAAAAAGCCTCTATGGAGGAAAACGAAAGGCATATATTACTAAAAGAGATTCAAGCAGTTTTGTTTGATACTCTATTAATAAAAACAAGACTGCATCGCATTGAACATTGAATATCTAATTTGACTACATTCAAAATATTTTAAGTTTAGAAAATATTGATGAAAAAAAAGTTGACATAGCTCTGTTTGTAGAGTGGCCAACTCATAATTTACATGCACGGGTTTGAATCCCAAGTATACCACTTTTACTTTTTGAGTTGGTGTCAGCATGATATAACTAAGACAACTGAAGTCCTGGTAAAATACCAGTTCATAACCCTCCGTCTGCCTAACACAAATTAAACTGTTCACATAGAAATGTGCCAGTTCTTTTTGTGAAAAATATCTCCTTTGACCGAGGAATATTCTATTAAAAATCAACCGAAAACATACATATCAAATTCCAAACAAAATAATATAAAAATAGACAAACGGGCAAAGGGTGTTTGAAAATCTCGTTGGGATAAAATAATAATCTTTTAGTTGACGTTGGTGGTTAAGATGGACCAACCAACTTATGGTCTCTGCGTTGAAGTTTGTCGTTAAAGAAACGGAACAGCCAACTAAATGATCTATTGGTTGGCGTTAGTAGTAAGATATGACCAGATCAACCAACAAATGGTTCCTGATTGACATTAGTGATTAAGATATGACCAGACCAGCCAACAAAATTAATGGTCTCTCTGTTGCTGTTACACGTTAAAACATTAATACAAAACAACAAAGTCAATTGTTTTTAGATTGACGTGAAATAGTCTCTTGGTTGACATTACATTTTTCAGTTGGGATAGCTCAAGGTTCTGTTCATAAAAAAGGCACCATGCATATTTTTTATACACAAAACGTGCCTATTTCTATTGTCCAAATTGTTGATGCTTTGGGTATAGATTGTGGATTTGACCACAACTAAGTTCTCAACACTACCTTATTTTGAAAATTCTCCTGGCACAAGTTGGGCGTGCATCTTCCTAAACCTATATCCCCCATTCACATCCTTAACCTTTGCATCAGTTTCAAGATATTTTTCTTCTCACCTTTTTTATTATGCCATGCAGCTTTTCCCAGTCAGTTGTTCATGTCCTGTCTATAACTTGAGTGAACTTTTGGTTACACTTATCTTCCCTTAGTTGCTCCATTTGTTTCTGCTTCCGAGTCGTGTCTTGCGTCATGTCGGTTTTTACTTAACTGGAAAGGTTGCATTGACAGCGCCGCATATTAGTGTTGGCTTGTCAGTCAGAGTTACTTCTCTTTCCAGAGGTTGGATGCCATGGTCTTCCATCTTTCTCGTTCAATCAAAATCTCGCAGCCAAGGGAACATTTCCCGGAAGGGGTTGGAAGATACTGCTATTGCCAGATTTAAGCATGGATATGACATAAACCTGGAATTTTACGATTTCAACAATTTTTAGTTACATACAATTTAACTAAAAATCCAGGTTTGAAAGCGTGTTACTTCTGCACAATAAAAATAAAAATAATCTTGGTTGAAAACAGTTTACAAATTACAAATATTAATCCTGGAATGTGGAAACCTTTGTCCAAAATAATCGTGGAAGGTTGAAAATCCTGCATCAAAATCTTTCAAAATTGAAATTGTTTCAAAAATGTTGGGCAGTTAAAAGCCTTGTGCAAGAAATACAATGACAAATAAAAGTCCGCTGTAATGAATGCACATACGTCTTGGAATTTTTAAATCCTGGTTTGAAGACTTTTTCTTAAATCTTGCAAGACTGAAAGAGTTTAGTGATTCTGAGTGTTTAATACAAATATAACTTCGAAGGTTATTGATCTTTGAAGATTAAAAACCCGGTGTTATCTTTTAAGATTGAGAAAAACCCTGTGAAAAACAGTTTTGGAAAGTTGAGAAGCCGGTTTTAAAATCTTGGAATATTGAAAATGTATTAAGTTGTTTAAAAAATGTACTAGAAATTCCTCCTTGGAAGGTTGAAAAATTGAAAGCAAAAAATACAAATAATTTATGAATAATCCCCACCGGTTGGAAGCCTGGTGTCAAAATTGTAATAATCAATATACCTGAAATATTGGAAACCGGTCAGAAAGACAATCATTGATCTTGGACCTTTGATGTCCTTGACTTTAAAAAAATCTTAAAAGGTTAAAAATCTCATTTCAAAATTACGAATATAGTAGTTTTGAAACGATATATTTAGCCCTCTAAGATTATTTGATCTTAATCTTCGAATGTTCGAAATCCTGAGTCCAAAATACAAACATGAATTATCATGAAAGGTTGTGAACTCTGAAACAACAATGCATGTATTTATAAATGTCGTTTTTAAGCCTGGTTGTAAGTTACAAATGCCAATTGTGGGAGGTTAAAAGCCTGGTTTCCAAGTAATGAGTAATCTTGGAAGGTTTGGAACCCTGAGTCAAAGATATAAATAGTTATATAAAATATTGAGTTGGCTGGTTTCTAACTGGGTAAAAATGTACACATTTTTTAAATATTTTGTTGGAAGCCTGGTGTCAAAATTACAATAATTTTACAAAATGTTAATAGTGGGAGGTTAAAAGCCTGGTTTCCAAGTAATGAGTAATCTTGGAAGGTTTGGAACCCTGAGTCAAAGATACAAATACTTATATATTTGGATGGTTTGTAACCAAGTAATAATGTACAAATTTTTATAATTTTGGACAGTTGAAAACCCGCTTTCAAAACTGCGAAAATTGAAAATCCTGAGTGGATAATATAATTAAAATCGCAAGAGGTTGTAAGTTAAAATAGCAATAAATAATAATAGGAGTATACGAAAGTTTAAGACAAGTCGCATGCCACCACGATGTTGTACTTATGGCCCTAGGAAAGTTCAAAACCCGGTGTCAAAATTAAATAGTATTAATCTTAGGTTACAAACCCAGTTTTACAAACTGTATATATCAATTTTGATTGAGTGGAAATTGTCTGTCCAATATACCAATATGAACACTCATTGAAGGTTGAAACCCTGCGGAAAACACATAAAAACCATTTATGAGTTAAAAGCGCGGTGTCAGAAACACATTCTTGGAAGGTTGAAAACTCTGTTGAATAATTACAAATAATGGCAATCATGAAATGTTGGAAACACTAGTCAAAATAACAAAATTAATACTAGTTTTATAATCTTGGAAGATAGAAAACCCGAAGAAAAAATACGAATATTAATACGCGTGGAATGTTGAAACCCTGAAACAAATATACAAATGAATATGAACGGTGGAAAAAGTGAAGCAAATATACAAATATATCACTCGGAAAAGTTGGGAAAAGTTTTAAAACAATTGTCACGGCGAACTGGGTAAATGCATATGATAATAATCCTGATGGTCTTGACAAAATATAAAACGAATATTGAATATAATGTACTCGAACTTAAACCTACTCAGGTGCAAATACCAGCATCAGATGCTAAGCCAATTACACACACGTTTATAAGAGAAAACTGAAAGCACGATGGAACAATAATTATGACAACCAAGAAATTACACTGTGTCCAACCACATTTAGGTCATTGGGCAGGAATTTCTCCGGCTAGACGACGAGACCAGGTGGTACTCGATCGAGTCCGACTTGGACATTCTCATCTTACTCACACCTTTCAATTGGGAGGTGAAGAACCTCCACTGTGTCAAACTTGAAACTGTCAATTGTCCATTAGTCACATTGTGTTATGTTGTCCGGTTTTTTTAACCGGGAAAGTTTGTACCTGGCTTCAAAGCCACTAGAGAGCATATTTACTTATGTTAGTCCTCAGCGCCTACTTAGGTACCTGAAGGACATTGGTGTATAATAACTAATTAATTGTGATAATTATACACATGGATATATACCCTTTTAAAATTGTAACCATTCTTTAACGCACAATTTGTATGCTTTTACTTTTCAGAGAGATAAAGGAATCACCGTTGCTACTTATATGATGCATTAATTGTCTTAGCACATCATGGGCACAACATAGCCGTTACCATGCATGTGCTGACGTGCCGTAAAACAAACAAACTCACTCACTCACTCACTCACTCACTCACACTGTACCAGTAAATAAAAAGTTGGAAACAGTTTTAAAACAATTGTTTCGGCGAACTGGGTTAATGCATGTAATAATCCTGATGGTGTTGACAAAATGTAAAACGAATATTGAATACACTGTACCAGAAATAGTTAACTGTTTTAAACAAAAACCTGTTTTAAACAAAAACCTGTTTTCTTCGTGACCCCATATCTCAATGCGTTTTTTCGGTAAGCTATCCATACCATAGGTGTTGCTTTGAAAAGATCTAGTTTTAAATGTTACAAAATGTGCAATAATGCAACTGGCGAGTCTAGAAACAACGGGGGTGACTTAAGATGCCTGCTGTTAAACTGAATGAAATACTTTTCAAACTGTCTACATTTTAAAACTTATATTATCATCTTTGAACTGCTGGCACCGCGAGATCGAAGCTTGGTATCACTGTTGTAGATAGATTTAGTTTATAATATAGGTGGATGACTGAATTGGGTGCGTCTTAATTTTTTAAGATTGGATTAATCTTAAGTCTTTGAGAAAGAACTCGGTGTAATTTAGAAATAAACATACTCAAATTGCCAACTTTTACATTTGATGCAAGTAAAAAAGGGACGTTACTATCGCTGCATTCCATACCGAATATTGTTCTTCCGTTTCATAGCAGACTATTAATTTGTTTTGTATTTTTTTGTCTGTATCGTTGCATTCTGTCTTTTGTCTCTGTCTGTGTGTGTATGTGTCTGCTTGTCTGTCTGTCTGTTTGTCTGCTTGTCTGTCTGTCTGTCTGTCTGCCTGCCTGCCTGTCTGTCTGTCTGTCTAGCTCTTTGTCTTTTTCAGTCTGTTTCTTTCTCTCTATCTCTTCCTCTCTCCCTCGCTGTGTTTAACTGCCTATGCTCTTTGCATTTTTTAGCGTTTTCTCTTACCTTATTAGTATTCGACTTAATTTCGCATTGTTTACATTTTTTTGACTCAAATTTATTTTTTGCCACTTTTATTTGAAAAACTCTGCAAACTTCCGAGTCCCTGACTAGTAACATACAAGATTGTAATGCTTCACCCCTCAGAAAAGTGAGTCGCCATTACTACTAGTGCAGTGTATTAACTGTCTAAGACATCATAGCCAACAATATATCAATTACTGTGCTGACATGCTGTACTCTCTCTAAAGCTAGCCTTGAGATTTAATTCAATTAAAAAAAAAATTAGAATGATTTTAAAGTCAAGGTGTGCATATCAATGTGTATAGTCGATTCCATAATTAACATTCCTCGACTATTAATTGACTTATGAAACTTACAGTACATTTTTTTTTGTTTCCACAGATATGTAGAACTTCGTTCAAGTGACTGTTTATGCTGATGCTCAGCAATGACAATTTTACGGTTGTTAGTTCAAAAGAAACGGAAAAGTGACTTGAATTGATCTGTACTCATATTTTGGGGAACGATCTTTGACAATTTGAAATCATAAAAACGTATCTTGTTTATCATGCGAAATAATTGACACGTGTCATTCTTCGCAAATTTAATTTGAATCTTCAGAAATGTTGGCGTGTTGCCCCCACTAATGATTCCAGTTTAGTTCTCACAATACACCTTTCCTTGCTAATCGTGCAAAGTTCTCTATGAATTTTTCGCTTCAACAGTAGCTGACTGTTCACGCTGTAATTGAACCATAATGAAAGTATTTTCTTGGAGAAATATGTTTGCCTTATTGTATTTTAACAGCAATACGTTTCCTTTTTTACATATAGAAAGTGCTACTAAATGTTCAGTAGTGCTAAGCTTCGGTAACCCTCTCCTATGAAGCATTGAGGTTATGCTTATCTCTTTTCTACACGGCCAGCCTTCAACCAGACAATGAATACCAAAAAACTACCGTTGAGACTGGAACGAATGCTTACCAAAGAACAACCTACTGGCAAAACTGGAACGAGTGCTTACCAGATAACATAATGGCAAAACAGATAAGTAAAAAGTCCTGTATATTATAATTTTATTGAATTATTTTTTAACTAGCATGTTTACATAAAAGAATTGCCTTTTTGTTTTAAAATTGTACAGCCCACTGAAAAAGAAACGTGAACTAGGATTTGTGCAATGGTTCATGCTTTTTCGTCTCATATGTGTCAGTGCTGACGAGAATTTTTTTTAAAGTGCAAAAATGTTGGCATGGTGACATCCATGTGGATGCACCCATCGACGTTTAGTTCTACGCATGATAAACATTTCTATGCTGCTCGTGCAAAGAATTCTTCGACTATCAAGTGACGGCAATAGCTAACTGTTACGTTGTCATTAGAAGCACGATGTCCGCTTTCTAGTGAATTTACTTGGACAAAATAATCATGCTTGCCATATTGAGTTTAAACCGCAGTAGTATTTATTAAAATGATTTTTTAAACATTTAAAATAAAATTGTTACACAAATATTCACTTAAAAAATCAATCTCAGTGTTAAACTTGGGTAACTTTCTCCTATGAAATACATTGTAATGCTCATCTTTTTTTCTCCATTACCAGCTTCAATCAGACAGTGCATACTAAAACATACCGTTGTTGCTGGAACGAGTGCTTACAAAATGACAACCTAAGTAGCGAGACAGCTCTATAATTGCTGTATATATAGTTTTATTGAACTTTTTAAATACGCAATTAAATTTCAAAGAATTATCTTTGTTTTAAAACTGTGCAGCCAACTTGGATTATAAAATGTGCAACAAAAATTGTCAGACTATCAAAAGCAGGAAGTTAACTCAATATTACTAGAAGTATAAGTAAAGCACATGAAGTCGTTGTGCAGCACAATACATAGAATCAAAACATGAGGCTGGTTATTGTTACTTAAAGAAAGAATAAAACTACAAAGGATGTCATAGTATAAAGTTAACTTGTGGTACCGTTACTATATCCCCCCCTCCTCCCCCTTTAAATGTTCAGTCTCGGCTAAATTGTTTTTTTTAATGATTTTAAGATTTGTGATGATACAGAAAAACTATGCAGTGTGTAAAAGTGTCCTACTGGCGAGGTTGGAACGAGTGTTTGACAAATGACGACCTATGAGGCTACAACGGGTGCTTACCAAAGGACAACCCACTGGCGAGGCTGCAACGGTTGCTTACCAAAGGACAACCAACTGGCGAGGCTGCAACGGGTGCTTACGAAATGACAACCACTGCCGAGACTAGAACGCGTGTTTATTAAGGTCAACTCTGGCGAGGCTGCAACGGTTGCTTACCAAAGGACAACCCACTGGCAAGGCTGCAACGGGTGCTTACCAAAGGACAACCCACTGGCGAGGCTGCAACGGGTGCTTACCAAAGGACAACCTACTGGCGAGGCTGCAACGGGTGCTTACAAAAGGACAACCCACTGGCGAGGCTGCAACGGGTGCTTACGATCACTGGGATTATAAAGAGTACAGCAACAAATATCAGAAGCATATAGTCCGTTTAATGTTACTAGTATAAATAGAGCCCACAAAATCATTGTACAGCACAATGTAATGGCATTTAAAACATGAAGCTGTTTTCTTTACCTAAAGTATTTAAAGCACGGATTATTTTTTTGTATTAAACTAATTCAAAGTAACTATTTTTTCACGCCTAATTGTCTTTTAATTTTCTTTTTTAGCTAAATGTTTGCTTTTTTTTTGATTTTTCTATTGTTTATGACACCAGAAAAATTATGCATTTTGTACAATATTGATGTACCGCTCATCTTTTATCCATGGCAAGCCTTCAACCCAGACAGTGCATACTAAATCCTACCGGTGAGGCTGGAACGTGTGCCTGAATGATAACCTAATGGCGAGGCTGGGACGAGTTCTTACCAAATGACAACCTAATGGCGAGGCTGGGACGAGTTCTTACCAAATGACAACCCAATGGCGAGGCTGGGACAAGTTCTTACCAAATGACAACCTAATGGCAAAGCTGGAACGGCTGCTTTTCAAATGACAACCCTGTATTTGAAAGAATTATTTTCCGGTTCAAAATTATATGGATTTGTGCAATGGTTCATGCTTTTACGTCTCATAATTATGTGTCAGTGCTGACGAGAATTTTTTTTAAAGTGCAAAAATGTTGGCATGGTGACATCCATGTGGATGCACCCATCGACATTTAGTTCTACGCATGATAAACATTTCTTTGCTGCTCGTGCAAAGAATTCTTCGACTATCAAATGACGGCAGTAGCTAACTGTTCACGTTGTCATTAGAAGCACGATGTCCGCTTTCTAGTGAATTTACTTGGACAAAATAATCATGTTTGCCATATTGAGTTTAAACCGCAGTAGTATTTTTTAAAATGATTTTTTAAACATTTAAAATAAAATTGTTACACAAATATTCACTTAAAAAATCAATCTCAGTGTTAAACTTGGGTAACTTTCTCCTATGAAATACATTGTAATGCTCATCTTTTTTTCTCCATTACCAGCTTCAATCAGACAGTGCATACTAAAACATACCGTTGTTGCTGGAACGAGTGCTTACAAAATGACAACCTAAGTAGCGAGACAGCTCTATAATTGCTGTATATATAGTTTTATTGAACTTTTTAAATACGCAATTAAATTTCAAAGAATTATCTTTGTTTTAAAACTGTGCAGCCAACTTGGATTATAAAATGTGCAACAAAAATTGTCAGACTATCAAAAGCAGGAAGTTAACTCAATATTACTAGAAGTATAAGTAAAGCACATGAAGTCGTTGTGCAGTACAATACATAGAATCAAAACATGAAGCCGGTTTATTGTTACTTAAAGAAACAATAAAACTACAAAGGATGTCATAGTATAAAGTTAACTTGTAGTACCGTTACTATATCCCCCCCTCCTCCCCCTTTAAATGTTCAGTCTCGGCTAAATTGTTTTTTTTTTTTAATGATTTTAAGATTTGTGATGATACAGAAAAACTATGCAGTGTGTAAAAGTGTCCTACTGGCGAGGTTGGAACGAGTGTTTGACAAATGACGACCTATGAGGCTACAACGGGTGCTTACCAAAGGACAACCCACTGGCGAGGCTGCAACGGATGCTTACCAAAGGACAACCCACTGGCGAGGCTGCAACGGTTGCTTACCAAAGGACAACCCACTGGCAAGGCAACGGCCACTGGCGAGGCTGCAACTGGTGCTTACCAAAGGACAACCCACTGGCGAGGCTGCAACGGTTGCTTACCAAAGGACAACCCACTGGCGAGGCTGCAACGGGTGCTTACAAAAGGACAACCAACTGGCGAGGCTGCAACGGGTGCTTACAAAAGGACAACCCACTGGCGAGGCTGCAACGGGTGCTTACGATCACTGGTTTATAAAGAGTACAGCAACAAATATCAGAAGCATATAGTGCGTATAATGTTACTAGTATAAATAGAGCCCACAAAATCATTGTACAGCACAAGGTAATGGCATTAAAACATGAAGCTGTTTTCCTTACCTAAAGTATTCAAAGCACGGAGGATATTTTAGTATAAAACTAACTCAAAGTAACTATTTTTTCACGCCCAAGTGTCTTTCAATTCTCAGTTTAGCTAAATGTTTGCTTTTCTTTTGATTCTTCGATTGTTTATGACACCAGAAAAATTATGCATTTTGTACAATATTGATGTACCGCTCATCTTTTATCCATGGCAAGCCTTCAACCCAGACAGTGCATACTAAATCCTACCGGTGAGGCTGGAACGTGTGCCTGAATGACAACCTAATGGCGAGGCTGGGACGAGTTCTTACCAAATGACAACCTAATGGCGAGGCTGTGACGAGTTCTTACCAAATGACAACCCAATGGCGAGGCTGGGACAAGTTCTTACCAAATGACAACCTAATGGCAAAGCTGGAACGGCTGCTTTTCAAATGACAACCCTGTATTTGAAAGAATTATTTTCCGGTTCAAAATTATATAGTTGGCTTAATGTTACTAGAAGTATAATTACAGCACATGAAGCCATTGCACAGCAAAATGTCATAGTATTATAAGCATAAAGCTGGTTTAATATTTACTTAAAGGTATAAAGAAAACGACCAAGTATGAAGCGAACTCAAGGCTACTATATTTTCACCTCCTGTCCGCCTTTAAATTTTCACTCACAGCTAAAATGATATTTACTTTTCTTATGATGCTTTTATTTATTTTTATGACACCAGAAACACTATGCTTTTTGTACATGTCCTACTGCCGATGCTAGAACGAGGGCTTACGAAATGACAACCCACTGCCGAGACTAGAACGAGTGTTTATTGAAGGACAACCAACTGGCGAGGCTGCAACGGGTGCTTACGAAAGGACAACCAACTGACGAGGCTGCAACGGGTGCTTACGAAAGGACAACCCACTGGTATTTTTTTATGATTCTATTATTTTTATGACACCAGAAAAACTATGCTTTTTGTACATATGCTACTGCCGAGGCTGAACGAGGGCTTACAAAATGACAACGCACTGCCGAGACTTGAACGAGTGTTTATTAAAGGACAACCCACTGGCGGGGCTGCAACGGGTGCTTACCAAAGGACAACCTACTGTCGAGGCTGCAACGGGTGCTTACGAAAGGACAACCCACTGTCGAGGCTGCAACGGCTGCTTACCAAAGAACAACCTACTAGCGAGGCTGGAACGGGTGCTTATGAAAGGACAACCTACTGGCGAGGCTGCAACAGGTGCTTACGAAAGGACAACCCACTGAGAATACTGAAACAAATGCTTTCCAAATAGCACACTGTATTTGAAAGAATTATTTTCCGGTTCAAAATTATATAGTTGGCTTAATGTTAATGTTACTAGAAGTATAATTACAGCACATGAAGCCATTGCACAGCAAAATGTCATAGTATTATAAGCATAAAGCTGGTTTAATATTTACTTAAAGGTATAAAGAAAACGACCAAGTATGAAGCGAACTCAAGGCTACTATATTTTCACCTCCTGTCCGCCTTTAAATTTTCACTCACAGCTAAAATGATATTTACTTTTCTTATGATGCTTTTATTTATTTTTTATGACACCAGAAACACTATGCTTTTTGTACATGTCCTACTGCCGATGCTAGAACGAGGGCTTACGAAATGACAACCCACTGCCGAGACTAGAACGAGTGTTTAATGAAAGACAACCAACTGGCGAGGCTGCAACGGGTGCTTACCAAAGGACAACCTACTGCCGAGGCTGGAACAAGGGCTTACGAAATGACAACCCACTGCCGAGAACTAGTGTTTATTGAAGGACAACCAACTGGCGAGGCTGCAACGGGTTCTTGCGAAAGGACAACCAACTGGCGAGGCTGCAACGGGTGCTTACGAAAGGACAACCCACTGTTACTTTTCTTATGATTCTATTATTTTTATGACACCAGAAACACTATGCTTTTTGTACATATGCTACTGCCGAGGCTGAACGAGGGCTTACGAAATGACAACCCACTGCCGAGACTTGAACGAGTGTTTATTAAAGGACAACCAACTGGCGAGGCTGCAACGGGTGCTTACGAAAGGACAACCAACTGGCGAGGCTGCAACGGGTGCTTACGAAAGGACAAACCACTGGTA
Source organism: Elysia chlorotica (assembly GCA_003991915.1). Classification (NCBI taxonomy): domain Eukaryota; kingdom Metazoa; phylum Mollusca; class Gastropoda; family Plakobranchidae; genus Elysia; species Elysia chlorotica. The sequence continues at coordinate 23,086 of RQTK01001368.1, read as the reverse complement.
TTTTTCTTATGATTCTATTTTTATGACACCAGAAAAACTATGCTTTTTGTACATATGCTACTGCCGAGGCTGAACGAGGGCTTACGAAATGACAACCCACTGCCGAGACTTGAACGAGTGTTTATTAAAGGACAACCAACTGGCGGGGCTGCAACGGGTGCTTGCGAAAGGACAACCCACTGGCGGGGGCGGGCAACGGGTGCTTACGAAAGGACAACCAACTGGCGGGGCTGCAACGGGTGCTTACGAAAGGACAACCACTGGCGGGGCTGAACGGGTGCTTGCGAAAGGACAACCACTGGCGGGGCTGGAACGGGTGCTTACCAAAGGACAACCTACTGGCGAGGCTGGAACGGGTGCTTACCAAAGGACAACCTACTGGCGAGGCTGGAACGGGTGCTTACCAAAGGACAACCTACTGGCGAGGCTGCAACGGGTGCTTACCAAAGGACAACCTACTGGCGAGGCTGCAACGGGTGCTTACGAAAGGACAACCAACTGGCGAGGCTGCAACGGGTGCTTACGAAAGGACAACCCACTGGTATTTTTCTTATGATTCTATTATTTTTATGACACCAGAAAAACTATGCTTTTTGTACATATGCTACTGCCGAGGCTGAACGAGGGCTTACGAAATGACAACCCACTGCCGAGACTTGTTTATTAAAGGACAACCAACTGGCGGGGCTGCAACGGGTGCTTGCGAAAGGACAACCTACTGGCGAGGCTGGAACGGGTGCTTACCAAAGGACAACCCACTGTCGAGGCTGCAACGGGTGCTTACCAAAGAACAACCTACTAGCGAGGCTGGAACGGGTGCTTACCAAAGGACAACCTACTGGCGAGGCTGGAACGGGTGCTTATGAAAGGACAACCTACTGGCGAGGCTGCAACAGGTGCTTACGAAAGGACAACCCACTGAGAATACTGAAACGAATGCTTTCCAAATAGCACACTGTATTTGAAAGAATTATTTTCCGGTTCAAAATTATATAGTTGGCTTAATGTTACTAGAAGTATAATTACAGCACATGAAGCCATTGCACAGCAAAATGTCATAGTATTATAAGCATAAAGCTGGTTTAATATTTACTTAAAGGTATAAAGAAAACGACCAAGTATGAAGCGAACTCAAGGCTACTATATTTTCACCTCCTGTCCGCCTTTAAATTTTCACTCACAGCTAAAATGATATTTACTTTTCTTATGATGCTTTTATTTATTTTTATGACACCAGAAACACTATGCTTTTTGTACATGTCCTACTGCCGATGCTAGAACGAGGGCTTACGAAATGACAACCCACTGCCGAGACTAGAACGAGTGTTTATTGAAGGACAACCAACTGGCGAGGCTGCAACGGGTGCTTACGAAAGGACAACCAACTGGCGAGGCTGCAACGGGTGCTTACGAAAGGACAACCAACTGGCGAGGCTGCAACGGGTGCTTACGAAAGGACAACCCACTGGTATTTTTCTTATGATTCTATTATTTTTATGACACCAGAAAAACTATGCTTTTTGTACATATGCTACTGCCGAGGCTGAACGAGGGCTTACGAAATGACAACCCACTGCCGAGACTTGAACGAGTGTTTATTAAAGGACAACCAACTGGCGGGGCTGCAACGGGTGCTTACGAAAGGACAACCCACTGGCGGGGCTGCAACAGGTGCTTACGATCACTGGGATTATAAAGAGTACAGCAAAAAATATCAGAAGCATATAGTCCGTGTAATGTTACTAATATAAATAGAGCCCACAAAATCATTGTACAGCACAATGCAATGGCATTAAAAACATGAAGCTGTTTTCTTTACCTAAAGTATTTAAAGCACGGATAATGTTTTAGTATGAAATTAACTCAAAGTAGCTATATTTTTACGCCTAAATGCCTATCAATTCTCAGTCTCAGCATAATGTTTGCTTTTATTTTGATTCTACTATTGTTTATGACACCAGAAAAATTATGCATTTTGTACATAATTAATGATGTACCGCTTATCTTTACTTCTCCATGGCAAGCCTTCATCCAGACAGTGCATACTAAAACCTACCGTTGAGGCTGGAACGTGTGCCTGAATGACAACCTAATGGCGAGGCTGGGACAAATTCTTACCAAATGACAACCCACTGCCGAGATTAGAATAAGTGATTATTAAAAGACAACCTATTGGCGATACTGGAACGAGTGCTTTCCAACTAACAAACTGTATTTCAAAGAATTATTTTTCCGGCTCAAAATTATATAGTTGGCTTAATATTACTAGAATTATACAGTACATGAAGCCATTGCACACCAAAATGTCATAGTATTATAAGTATAAAGTTGGTTTAATTTTTAAGGTTTACAAAAATGACCAATTATGAAGCTAACTCAAGGCTACTATATTTTCACCTCATGACCGCCTTAAAATTGTCACTCTCAGCTAAAGGTTTGCTTTTCTTATGATTGTATGATTTTTTATGACAACAGGAAAACCATGCATTTTGTAAATGTCCTACTGCCGAGGCTGGAACGAGTGCGTATGAAATAACCCACTGCCGAGATTAGAACGAGTGCTTATTAAAGGATAACCTTTCGGCGATGCTGGAACAAGTGCTTTCCAAATAACCCACTAGCAAGGCTGAAACGAGTGCTTATCAGTGGCGAGAAAGCTAAGTCGAAAATTGCTTTTTTTTAAGCAATACATTTTGTTTGAAATAATTGTTTAACTGTTAACGACGTCATTAGAATCGGGATTAAAGTTTCTTGAAAATGTTTCTTGTACATGTTTGCCATACCGGTATTGGATTTTAACCGAAGTAATGTTTACCATGATTTTTATTTTAAGTTTAAAATGAAATTAATCAATCTTCACTCAAAAAAATCCATGTGAGTGTTTTACTTCGGTAACTTTCTCCTATGAAACAATGATTTGATGCTTATCTCTTTTCTCCATGGCCAGACTTGAACCAGACAGCGCATACTAAAACCTACCATTGAGGCTGGAACGTGTGCCCAAAGTACAACCTAAAGGCGGAACTGGAACGAGTGCTTACCAAACTACAATCCACTGCCAAGGCTGAAACGAATGCTTCCCAAATGACAACCTACCATCGAGGCTGGAACAATTGCTAACTAAAAGACAACCTACTGCCGAGGCCGGAACGAGTGCTTGCCAAATGACAACCTACTCTCGAATCTGGTGATAGATTGAAATTAAGGAGCTACATTGTATAACACTGCCCGACTGATCAACTCTACCATGCATGGCGGAGACATTAGATTTTTGTGCCTGCCATAATTGTTTTAGACCTCAGAGGTTCAGGTCTGCTTCACCAATAGCCCTGTTCTTATGACGAGCCATACATTATTCACAAACTTTGTGCAGCATGATTCGGGAAATGTAAAAAAAAGTTAATTTATAGAAAACAATGTTTTGTTTAAAAAATAAAAACTTAATTGTATCAAAATTGAACGTTGCGGTAAAAGCTAAGACATATTTTTCATGTCAGTTCCAAACCTTGGTTGGTACTATGGTGGCGAGTGAATCCAAAAGAAATTCACGTATTTTCTGGACTGAGAGACTTGAAGAATTATATAGTGGGTACTTGTTTAACAAGACACTCAATGTTTCTCTAAAGGATTCGGAGAATAGAACAGACCTAGAATATTTTTGTAGCCTAAAATTAAGATCCTTCCCCATGTATAAAAAATATTGTAAATAAAATACTTAACATTTTTCTCTCTATCTTTTTCTCTGACTCTCTCTCTATCTCTCATTCTCCCTCTCCATCATCTTTCTTCTCTCTCTCTCTCTCTCTCTCTCTCTCTCTCTCTCCCCCTCTCTAAATCCCGTAATATTTTCCTGTCTCTCTAAAGACATTTTATTTTGGATCGAGGATAAGATGTTTGATTGGCCATGGAACAAACAGCGCAAATCGCGATTCTAACTTCAAAGGGTTAAGACGGGTCTAAGGTTAAAAAGTAGTTTACGCTGCGTTCTATGGGTTATGTGTCTAAATTAGTCCAAACGGTGTCACTAGATATTTCCCGAGTACATTGAACTCTATAGACATGGTTTGTTTGGGGCTCAGTTCTGATTTTGTGAGACAACCTTAACAAATGTATCGGTAATGCCTGAGTATAGACCGTTTGAGGTGCATACAAATTTCTCCCAGAGCGTCGATGGTTTATTGGTATATTTTGGTTCTATTTTGTCTAGCATTTTGAACCGTATTTGGTGTCAATGTCTGTTCACGCATATGTAATGTACCGGACTTGAGTTTTACAGTTTGCTCTAAACAAAGGTGAACCTTCTTTAAACATTTTAAATTAGCGTAGTTAATATTGAATTTTTGCGCTGAAAAGGAATTACCATACTGCTATACGCTTGTCTTTGAAATTGGCAACACTGTTATGCATTTATATGATTCAATTATACATAACGTTTGAAATGAAAATTATTGCTTATCGCAAATAACTGCGCGCATCTATAACTCATTTCACTGTTGTATCCGTACTGCATTTATTATTATAATATATAATCGCATGCCAACTAATTCACTAACCTACACTTCAGTAACTCCACTCAACCTCACGTGGTACAACAGTGAAATCAGAGAGATGCGCCCGTTAGAATAATTATTAGTGCGTTGTCTGTAGCCCTGTTTTTTTTCCTTGTAGGGAGAAATCGTGTGGGTTGTATTTTAAAGATAAATAAAAAGGTCCTGAATGCATCTTTATCCATTTTGTTGCTTTCTTTGTACTGAAGCAGAAAGAACTCTGTTCAAAATGGATCAATTTCGATTGTTTTTCACATTATCTGAAGATAAACTTAGTGCTAATTACAGGATTGTTGTCTTGCCTGAAAATATAGTACTTTTTGTTTCAAGATTGGTTGTCACGGCTGAAACCGTTTAGACATCTATAATTATTATCTAAACGCAAAGTAAAAGTTATAACTGTTTTCTAGTCATCTTTGTTTATATTCTGAACAAAACTGTACAGAGTCGAGGTCTCTAGTCGGTAGATGAGCAAGTAACAGTTCCTGGTAAAAAAAAAAGAAAATTCACAGGTTTGTAAGAAATTAATGACTAATGAACTTAAAAGTATGTTATCGTTTCGAAAAAGTATTGATCTTTATCGACTGTAAAATGATTTGTATTAAGCGGTTAAGTTTTTTTTTAATTCAAGGGATGTTGCCGGGATTGGGGTGTGTGAATTTTGAAAATGGGGGGCAGTTGATAATGCGAGAGCTTCTGTCTTCTCTTCTCTTTGCTCTTGAATTATTTGAAATTGTTTTATCGCATACTCAACCCTGTATCCATTAGTCTTATGTCCTTGTCTCCATTTCTGATTATGCCTCTCTCTCTCTGTCTCCCTCTCTCTGTCTCTCTGTATCTCTGTCTCTTGTGAACAAAAAGACAACCGTGTTGTTTATTACCACTCGAGTCAATTCGCCCCTTCCCCTTCTTTAAACGTGCACCAGTGGAATAAAATGACGCGTAGCACGTAAAACTGTCAGACGTTTAGTCTTGTGATCTGTTCACAATATATCCTACATTAATGCTGACGTTAGACTTAAACCAACCGACTCAACGGTCTAAAAGAATGGAAATACTTTTCATCGGACAGCTTGTTTTTTTTGTTTTTGTTTTTGTTTTGGTTTTTTTTTTGGGGGGGGGGGGGGGAGAGGTAGTAGAACTTTGGAAGTGGTAGAGCGCTGGTCTTCTAATCCACTCCGGTTCAAAACCCACGATCGTTTACAATGTATTTGTAAAAAGTTCGACCCATACTGGTTAGACCGGTGTCAGTATAATGTGACCAGTTGAGGCGTCCTGGGATCCCTGCTGTCTTTGTGTAGCAGTGCGTAACATTGTCAAACATTAGTCTTGCGATCCGTCCACATTGTAGCCTTGCTGCTAACATTTTAACGTTGGGCGTTTTGAAACCAGCATAACTCACTATCCAACCTTGTCATCATCCTGTGTGCAAGCGTTATTCATTCGATTTGCGTTATTCGATTATATTTTACTGATGCAAGCCTCAAAGGATTAGTAATACTTTTAAATTTGCATTTACACATTTTTTTCATTTAAAAATTAAATTGCTTGAATAAAGAATGACATTGCATCGAATATCTTGCACCGTTACCTTAAAGTGTCGGGTCGGGACAGCCACGGTTCGGGTCCCATGGTCGGTAGATTTGTCCGTTTCGTGCCCTGTATCCCCGCTCTGTTTTGAGTGTGGCGGCACAAAAAAATGTCAGACGTCAGTCTTGGGATTCGTCCACGGTATAGCCTAATGAGTGTTACGCTGGGCGTTGGATCAACTCAACTCAACGCCACACCTAGAACTTGTGTTTGTATGCAGTGTTATGTGTATTCTTGTATTCGCGTGAAGAGGTATATGTCCTTAAATAAGAATTATGTATATTTGGCAATGTACACTTTCAAGAATGTATCATGTAAATGTAAAACGTTTATTTTATTTTGTCATCATTATCTAACGCATGTACAACTGGTGTTGTGATATTGAATCAAATATATTGTACGACCAAGAAAAATTTCCCTATGGGTTAATAAAGGCTTATCTTATCTTATCTTAATTAAGCACATTTACTTCTCAATGGCTAAAACTTCGATGTCTATGGCTCATTATGCGAATATATAGTCAAACATATTATGCTCTAAATCATATTGTTGTAGCTCTTTTCTGTGTTTCTATTATAATCTGAGGTGTCTAAAATGTGAAATGGAGACCAGGCCTTCATAATGATCCAATATATGTTTGACCCTTCAATGATTTTTTGATGCTCCACATTGCTGCTATCTGTATTTTGTATTTTATTTTAATTATTTTGTTAATTAACATTATATTTCCCCAGGAATAACTATAGCCTCATTGTATTAAGATTTATGCTTTTGCTATTGCTGATAAGAACTTAAAAATAAAATCGTTGAATAGAGCTTGAAATAATCTTTTCAGTGAAGTTTGTTTCATTATTGTACTTTGCAAAACGTTTTTATTATAGAATTTTAAAAATCACAAATATTCTTCAAAATATCATTTCTAAGCCTAGAGATAAAAATCAGTGACGCTACGGTTGGTTGCACACCAGTGCCCACAGCTATTCTGGGCATTGGGGTATTAGGTACCAGTTTGGGGGGAACCTAAAAGTTTAGCGATAGACGGCTGTGCGCAGCCATCAATTGATATAACTACTCTTAACACGTAACATTGTTTGCTGATGTCGATTATAGTGGCGTTTCTTCTGATCGAATGTAAAACCAAACATGTTGATACTTAATTTTGGTTCAAAGATCGTCTAGTTGTGTTAAGTCATCAGTCCAATTATTATAACTTGACTTATTTTAAAAGGTGATTAAATTCGTTGCCTGTTTGACGAATGGTTAACAACGCTGAATATTTGTTTATGGTACTATATATTCATAGGTTGCTATATCCATTTGCTTCTTACATACATTTATAAATAATTTTATATATAATTATTAATGATTCATTGTATGTTTTACCCTAACATCGATTCTATGGTGCTGCACATTGTTTGAGGTCTATTATTTTTGTATCAAGTCAGGATAGATTTTTTAGAGCTGTACATTGACAAATCAAGGTACATTTTAAATTACTTTTTCAAACCTGTGATTAGAATTATATCTATCAAATGATAAATAATTGAATTAGTATTTACATACAAGAATTAAATGATGAAAACCAAAACGCTGTTTGAATATGATCCTATAGCGACAATTTTTTGTTCAAAATTTACCGCAACATTTTGTTTTTTTTATTTGTACTAAGCTCGCTGTTTTTTTTTTTCTTTTTTACCAACTCTACGGCCAAATTTTTTAAAATTTGGCCTATGGCAACCTTTTTGTTTTT
>RQTK01001367.1:83395-103584 GCA_003991915.1 Elysia chlorotica | reverse complement strand
GCACAACTGAGACAGCTGTTCCAACCAATAGATGGATCACAAAGTAACTCCAACCCAAGACTGCAGGAGGATTAACATCATTTTTTAAATGTTTGGCAAGTACATGTTTTAATTAGATGCTTCATCAAATCAAAGGTTTGAAATATTATAAAGGTAAAACAATATTAAGCTTGCTATGAATCTCACCAAAGGCCCCTTCTCCCAGCTCTCTGTTGAGAACAATGTTATCAAGTGAAATCTCCCAGTCATCTACTGCCAGAAGATGTGAGTACTCCTCTGACAAAAGGCCTAGTTCCTTCATGCGCTCATGGGTTGCTTTAAGTCTCTTCATTTTAGTGTCACACCTTCAACAAAGACATCATATGAAAGATCATGATAGGAAATGTATATTTTTTAATGCAGCATTTAGACAAAAGAAAAAAAGTGAAGATTATGAGTACCCCATAGGTATGTTAAATGTAGCGTGTTCTGTAAACATTTCAATGACTTGATGAATGTTTACATATCAGAGCCTCAGAATAATAAAGCTGTTGCATTCCTCCTTTGTGATAGAGAAAATAAAAGTCTTGTTTGTAACTTTCAAACTTTTAGATTAAAAAGTTGTATAGCCCCCAGAAGACTGAGAATAATGCAAATATTAAACAAGTTTAATAGTTGATATCATCTCTTCAAGCCTTTTCCATATGCTTTTCCTTTTTTATTCTCAAATAATTCTTCTTAGACAAGAGCTTTTACTTCTTGCAGCTCTATCACTATAAAGATTAATTGAAAATTAAATCAGATTTGCCCATCACTTACTTTAAGATAATATAAATAGCAGTTTGTATTAAGATCCATACAGAAGCAAAATAAACAGCAGAGTAGGCATGTTGATTTCTAATCTACAAAATACAATTAGAGCTGAATAAAACACCCAGATCTGAAATTTATCTATATGCTTGATATCTGCTTTTCCAATTTAAAAACACATTTGAGTATCTCCGTTGATTCAACATTGCAGTTATTAAAGTTAGTCTCAGAATTACAATGGTCTCCGCCTGAGAACACACCGATTGGGAGAAGGGTTATAAGACAAACCAGGTTCTAAAGAGAAGAGTACAAAAAGTTATCAGTTGCCATTCAAAAAACTAATTTTTGGTGAATTATGTGCCCTTCCGTTTTTTGAAGAAATAATAACAAAGATGGGAGCAGCAGCTGAGTTTTAAAATGTTGACCCACTGCTTGTCAGTTTTGAGTATTAACAGACTGGGCTACAGGCACTCGCATCAGTCAAAATGCAACAATTTGTAAAGAGATTATCCCCTAGATACCATATGAATCAGATCATGATAAGAGATTGACATGTGTTAAATGGACGAGAGAGAACGATCAAGGAGCTGCCTCAATAGTCAAGTCCCACCATATTTCTCAGCAATTGGATACCTACTCTCACGTAACTTGAGGGTAACAACGATTGCTGTACATGTAGACTATGATTGTCAGTTCGAGGGCAAACATTATATCTTTTATCTTTCACCTCATGTTCTATTGTTAACACTTCTATTCTCCTCCAAAAAATCTTTTGTCGCCTTTAAACAGATGTGCAAATAACTCCTGGTAGTCTTGGATAGCTATAGAAACAGTTAACACTTTTCGTATGAGAAAAAAAATTCAACCTTCTCTCCTAAACAGTTTGAGCAGATTTTTTAACCAAAAATGGGTTCTTAGTGAAAAAAATATAAATTTAAAAGGACAGACTACGGGTTCTTAAAAGGGGTGGGTTCTGAAATGGGAGAGACCTCTGTAATTCCAGCATAAATAGGTGTTACTTGGTGAGTGACACTATAAGTTAGCTGAGCTCTGATATGGCAAATTATTAGGTTTAAAAGTTTCCTGATTAATATTTTTAATTCATCCATTGACAAAACCAGTATATTTTCAAATCACAAAAGAAGTTAAGTCTATCTAACTCAACTCTTGCTTTGTATTGGGCTATATGCATAATGGTGTCTGCCCTATATTCAATTTTAAAAACTACCAGTCGAAGGAAAATCCTTGGAATTTCTGAATCAAACAACAACAACAAATACAAATCCCTAAGATACGATTTTTGACAGACCTGTATTTCAAAGTGAAGATTAAGGCAATGGCTACAATGACGATGACTAGGAAAGCAAGAGTAATGATGATGATGCTTGCTACAGTGCAAGAGACGCCCAGGAAATCTTTTATGCTTTCTATGAAGCACTCTCTCTTTTCTGAAAAAAATATGAAAGTATTCATGAAATGTTAGAAAAATACAAAAATAATTATGGTGTATTACTTGAGGAAACTTGAGCTTGTAGTAAGTCACATGTCAAAACTGGCTAGTGATAATCTTTATACTTATATATGCTAAAGTATGGTTCAGTTTTGAAACACAGTGAACTTACAAAAACTACATATATACTCTAGAGTCTAAAAAATATTATATTATTGAATTCTTTGTTACATGATTTAGAAGAAACAAGGCTAAAAAGTATGTCAAAAGCATTCTTATCATTGCATTAACAGTGTAAATGACAATTCTACTACTAATAATATAGTAATCAAACGATTAATTTCATATCATCTTTAGCTACATTCAACTTTTTTTTATATTAGAGTCATGTAAGATTCTATGTAGGCCTATAGCTCAGTACTCAGCATCAGCAGTTGAGTAGTATTTTTGGCATAATGTTGCAAAACCGACTTCTTGCTTCTCTCCGTCTCTCTCTGTGTGCCAGGTGTTGAAATAGACACAGTGAAATAGCTAGTCATATGAGCATGATTAACCAATAAATCATTTGGTAGTACCGGCACCCAACATGTTTTATGGTCGAAGATGACTAAAAGAGTTAGACTTCTCCCTAGTTAGGATGAATTACAGTGACTAAGATTGACAATCTAACTGTTCCAGTGGATTTGTTATTAATATAATGTATTATTAGTAGTCATAGAATAAAGGTACAACACTTTCTGTACACATCTAACTTTTCACCTGTATTAATTTCACTCGAGATAGCTCCAATATGGGAAAGCCAGTGTATCTTTTCCATGTCCAACTGCAGCAGAGGATGGTTAGCATCTAACACAGATTTGTACTGTCCAACAAGTCGAGTTTCATTGGTAAAAATTTGTTGGATAGTCAAATCTAAAGCGCGATTGGTAGTTCCCTCTTGAAATTGTATCCACCCAGAGACACCATTAAAGCTGATATTGCTGATTGCATTCTGAAGAGCTCTGGATTGAACAATAGATATAAAACATGCCTTATTTTTCCCAGCTTCTGTGTTTCAAAATTGATTACATTGGAGTAAAAATTAAAAAAAAAAAAAAGGCTTTACCAATATCAATAAAAACTTTATTCACATCAGAGATAATTTTATTACGGTACCTGGCATTAGTTTCTGTCCCAAAAGTCTCAAGGGCAGCCTTGTTCTTCCTGAGCACACCATCCAAGGCATTGGCAAAGACCCATATGGCATCGTACACAAAACTGGCAAATAAGCTCTCCTCAACTTTCTGGTAAATGCAAATGCAAAGAAAAAAATTTTCTTTTTTTCAAATGAAACATTTCTTTTTAAATTCAAGCTTGTCCATGTAGTTAAATATAAAAGCAACCTGATAATAAGAAATTTGTCAACTTGGATCAGATATAAGTATTACATAGAGTCAGGAGTTTAACTCATGTTCAGGGGCGTAGCGTGCCTGTTTTTAACAGGCACGCAAATTGGCGGGGGTGCAGGGGGCCGCCATAGGTCCCCGGCGGGGTCCAGGGGCAGAGCCCCGGGGAAAAAATTGAGTTTTTATCCAAGAATTGCTTAAAAATTAGACCACTTTAAACAGACATTATTGATGCGTCCTGACTACAAAAATAAAGTACTGAGCATAAAGAGTGGGTGGGTGGAAGGATGCGTGTGTGTGAGTGTGGATGATTGAGGGGGTAGGTGATTGGTAAATGAATGAATGCATGGATGGAAGGATAATTGGATGGGTGGGAGGGTGATATATGGACGGGTGGATGGATAAATGAAAGGATGGGTAAACGCGTGGATGGATGGATAGATGGGTGTGGATGCGTGGTTGATGGAGGGTGGGAAGGTGGATGGATGAATGGATGGATGGATGGATGGGTGGGTGGGTGAATGGATGGATGGGTAGATGGGTGATTGAATGGGTAGGTGATTGGTGAATGAATGGATGGATGGGTGAGTGATAGATGGGTGGATGGATGGATGGGTGGGTGGGTGAATGGATGGATGGGTACATGTGTGATTGAATGGGTAGGTGATTGGTGAATGGATGAATGGATGGATGGGTGAGTGATAGATGGGTGGATGGATGGATGGATGGGTAAGTGGGTGAATGGATGGATGGGTAGATGGGTGATTGGTGAATGAATGAATGGATGGATGGGAGTGATGGGAGAGTGATAGATGGATGGTTGGATTAGTGAAACGATGGTTAAATGCGTAGATGGATGGATATATGGGTGTGGATGCGTGGTTGATAGAGGATGGGAAGGTGGATGGATGGATGGATGGATGGGTGGGTGTGTGAGTGAGTGAATGGATGGATGGGTAGATGGATGGATAGATGGGTGTGAAGTAGGAGAATAAAAGGAGGAATGAATAGATGGAGGGATGGAAGGATGGAAGGATGGATTGATGGTTGGGTGGGTGGATGAATGGATGGATGGGGAGATGGATGGGATGATGGTTGTGTGGATGGATGATGATATTATTATAAACAATAGGCTGGCCAAGCACTATCGCTGAGGCTACTAACACTATCACTCTCATAGCAATGGTGCCTACACCACAGAATAATCACCAAAAAATCACAAAATTCACGCTAAATCTTCATCAACAAATCAACAACGAAGAAAATGGCATTTGTATTTGTTTACAAACAGAACTGAATCTAAAAATAACAATTTATATCGTTTGAATTGGACTATGCTAATCTAAATCTAGCATGAATGAATGCAAAAACTAGGCGTAGTAGGAGTTTGTGTTTGAGTGATGGAAGAAAATAAAGGGGTGAGTGGGGATCTGATATCACTGTCAGTTATGCCTAGGCCTTCAGAATGGCCAATCCCAAGACCTTTGACCTATCTTGGTTTTCTGACTGCGTGCCGCGAGCCGCGCGCATGGCTCGCCTCACTTCGTGTGGCGTGCGGTGCACTGCAAATGTAAAGACTGGCCTCGTTGAATTTATAAATGATTTTGTACCAGCGCTTGCGTGCTAGCTATCCTAAATTTTGCAACCGGCAATGATGACCGCCAAGCAATTTTGTTATGTGGAGTCCGGATGCTTTTCAAAAGCGGCTAGTAAAAGATCTCTGTTGGTTCTCACCGTCTATAAATAAATACTTCCAAGTCGGCCTAGAGGCAGGCAAAACCTTGCCGTGCGTATCTATTTAGATCTAAGGGTGTGGGTCAAAACGGGTGGTCATTTTTATTATTATTATTATTTTAATTTCTTTTTATTTATTGTTTTACAAGTTGAAACTTGCGTATATGGACGCTACGCCACTGCTCATGTTACCAAGCACAAAATAAGATCAATTTGGTTCAGCTAAGTTCTTTAGAACTTGTATCTTTGCAATAAAATAGAAAAGGGGCACCATGGCTTTTTCTTGCTTGTTCATAGATTGCTATATTCTTTTAGTTCTAAAAGAAAGCCATAATGCTGATAGATATCCATCCTGCATCCTGTTCTAGATCATTTTCCAATATCTAAAAAAAAATTGTTATGGTTAGTAAAAGTTCATATATTCAATTATGATACTTTAGCCTCTCTCTGATACTTTCTCTCCCATTAAAAACTTGTTTTTTTATTTAACATGGTTTAAATTGATGAAGCTGGCATACTACAACAAGTTCTTGTTCTAAATTTATTAAGAGCCAGATCAGGAGCCTATCAAACTTCAAGCTGACTTTTTATATTCTTACTTTGGGAGAAATCACTTGCTACTTTTTATGCAACTACTTTAACGATGACTTGCTATTTAGTTATGTTGCAAGTGTGCCCAGAATTAATAACTGTTTTAGGTAATGTCATACACAGAGTGAAGATATCAAGATTTTTGTCTCAGATAGTCATACTATAACAAAGACAATTTTATCACTATAAATGTGCTAAACAGAAAGGTGGAAAAGTAAAATGTATATGCTACTTACAGCATGCCAACATCTTTGAGAGTAAAGCTTTTGAAAGTCTTTCACAGTGATCCCACCAACAACTTTGGATTCTGGTGCTGCGTAGATGGTTTGGGCCAATACAAAGTGCCCCTGAGTTGCTCTTTCCATCTGATTTGTGGTGCATGGTACACTCTCTTGCACAAAGTGAGGTGAATTCGCTACTTCTTGCAGGCTAGGCTCGCTGTTATAATAGTCAACATCTTGCCAGTGTAGAGGATACCATGAGGGCAAAAACCATATGTATCCCTCATATCCAGTCATTTTCTTTGATCAATGAACAAAAACAGGTGAGTTAAGCTGTACAGAAGTTAAGCTTATGTTTACTTATCCTCAATAATCATGGCAACTCAAAAGCAGAGTAAATCCTTTAACATTCATTTTCATAGGTAGTGTTTACACAATATCCGTATAAACTTAATATCAATAACTTAGTATTAACCAAGTACCAGCATCTAACAATAAATTTAATATCAGTTTCCAAGTAAAATTTATTAAAACTATCTAAGTATACCTTTAATATTAGAATACAAGTACATGTATAAATGTAACAACAGTATCTGAATATAAACATAATATCTGTATCTAAGTGTAGTAAACTTAATATCAGTGTCTTAGTGGGAAAAAAAAATAGTACACACTACGTAACAAAGTACGATAGTATAGAAAATAAATTATATGTCGTAACATTTCAGTAAAAACATGGGAGGAATAGTGCTGCACAATCCGCCTCACAAAATTTAAATATCCTACCTGTTTAAAGGCCTCACACATGATTTGTCTGGCCACATGACTGGAAACATCAGCGATAATAACCCTTACTCTCTGCTCCTTAAACTCTTGTAAAGTCTGAGGGTTAAATCAGCATTCGTTTAAGTAAATGAATATTTTTAACTGTGTAATTTTTTTTAATTACCGGTATTTAAAAATTTCCTTTGAGGGATAAATAAAGATTTCTGTACTCTGTAGTAAGTATTCTGTTATTGATATTATAATTATTATTATTATCAATATTATTATGGTTATCTCCAAGCAGAGCGTACAATATTCAAGTGCTGTCATTTGAGTGGTATCGATTACTAATAATAATTTTCAGCGGCTCAGGAAGAGAGTAGGCCTAGTTAGATATCGATATGATTAAAATCTTCGCATCTAGATTTACATATAAATATTAACCTAAGTATTAAACATGCGGCTAAATCTAGATCTAGATCTAGGTTAAATATGGATCTGCTACCCATAGGCCTTTAAACCTAGGCCTATAATCTAGATCTAGATTCCAAGTACATTATACCCTACACGTTGTAATACCACAATATGACAGTAGTGACTTAACCTTTTTGCCACCGTTGGACACTATTTAAAAATTGAACTTACCCTACAAAGTGTATAGCTGTCGAATCGCCAAGAGAAATTCTGCAAATTTGTTTTCCCCCACTCGACTCCTCCACATAAACTCGGCAATATAAGAAGAAAATAAATCGACAGAAGTGCCGTGTTGTCTACGAAGTTTTTTCTTTGCTCTCATCCACGTATTTTCTATCAGCTGTGTGTGAATAGCTGGATGGTCTGGGTCAACGAAGTGCCTTTCGTGCACAACCACACTGTGAGTATATATGCCGTTGCCAATTTGATCAATGTTGGCATACGCTGCCCACCCGTCGGATATGATATTGCTACCGGGTAGTATCCAGCGTCTGATGATTGGCTCTAGTGTTGCAGCTGCGCGGTCAGGGACTTCAACTAAAATACACCGTTTGGATCTTCTTTCAATCGCCCCAAATACCCAATGCCCTTCTCTCCACAGGCCGCGGTGGTATTTCCTGTGAAAAAATTTACTCTCATCAATCTCAACCTCTATTGGTTCGTTATTCTCGTCAAAACCTCCCAACTCTTGAGGGTTATTTTCAATAACGTTCTCACAAACGTCTCTTAAAAAAGTGCACCATAGGCTCACAGAATTTCCTGACAAAAGAGTTTCTCTTTGTATTTGCAACTGTAAAAAGTCTGCTGCCCAACAGTAAAGTAAAACAATAGCAGTGTCCAAAGAAACTTTTGCACCTTCAAAGAAAGAATTTACGCGAACACTTTGGGTAAAATTATGCCTAAAGCAACGCCACCTAAAACCGTCTTGAGAATTGTACTGGCTCAATGTGCACAGTTCATTACAAGTAGGGCAATTCACATTATTGGATATTAATCTCCTGTCCGCAAACCACTCCAAGGTTGATATTTTATCATGAAATCTCCCACCAAGTGTAATTAAACGAGGCACAATTGCTAAAATGTCACCGTCCTGTAAAAACGCATCAACAATATGTACTCTGTTACGAGGACGACCGGCCATTATTTAAAAAAATGCGTTTGTTTACGCGGTTAAAAGTTGCCATCCAGATTTTTTGACGACCACTAAATATTTTTTAAAATTCCACTAAATCGGACGAAAAAAAAAATAAAAACAATAAATATACCTCTAAAAGTGCTTATAATTATTAAATATATTTATTTTCTTACCTCTTTTGTTGCAGGTCTAGTCTAGTAGCTGTTTCTCTATTTCAAGCCGTCGAAAGCCGAGTTTATGTTCTATTCTGGGCCTACAACAGTGTGGACGTTGAAACCTAGCCTAACAGGCAATAATAGCGCCTAATCATTCCTCGGCTCAGTCGGCTGCTAGTTTGGCCGATCGACCTTGTAGATCTACTTATAATTTATAATTATACAAAGTTTACCAGTGTTTTTCTTTTTTATGCGCTCAATCATCAATGCAACTTAAACTTTTTAATTATCATTTGTGGTGGACTTTCGCCACTTGATTTGAAAATCAGTATATGTACATTTATATACATAGTCTATTTATATGAAGGGTTGGCTTTTTTTTTTTCATTGGTCACTCGACATTGGCCAATCGGCCTCAATGTCGACGTGTACGGTGACACTTTCTTTTTGCTTCTGTTCTTCGTCGTAGCGCTGGTGACAAACGCCGTTCTTTGCGTCATCGACAAGGGTTTTTGCGGGGTTCCATGAATAGCAGTTATCTTCTCTTTTGATTGCTTGTTTGGCAGTTATTCTATCTGCAAGCGTTTTCACTTTCATCTTGTTTGTCTGTGGCGTTTTAATCAAGTTGACTTGAGAGAACACTCTTTCCACACAAGCTGATGAGTGTGGCAAGGCGAGGAGGCTGCACATGAAGGAAGATAACACTTCAAATCTGGGCTCATCACTTGCATTTTTCAGTCTTTTGATGTGTGTCCAAAATTCAGCTGGTGTCTTCTCTAGCAAAGGGGAAAGCATCTGGCTCAAAGACGAGAGCTCATTCCATTGGTCTGAAAGATCGTCCATTGTTTCTGGTAGAGTGATGTTCGGAAATCTCAGAGCCAGTGGGACTATCGATGGCTTGTTTTCAGCTGTTGCCTCTTTGGGGTCCAGTAGAGAGAGTTAGCTGCCCAACAGTAAAGTAAAACAATAGCAGTGTCCAAAGAAACTTTTGCACCTTCAAAGAAAGAATTTACGCGAACACTTTGGGTAAAATTATGCCTAAAGCAACGCCACCTAAAACCGTCTTGAGAATTGTACTGGCTCAATGTGCATAGTTCATTACAAGTAGGGCAATTCACACTATTGGATATTAATCTCCTCTCAGCAAACCACTCCAAGGTTGATATTTTATCATGAAATCTCCCACCAAGTGTAATTAAACGAGGCACAATTGCTAAAATGTCACCGTCCTGTAAAAACGCATCAACAATATGTACTCTGTTACGAGGACGCCCGGCCATTATTTAAAAAAATGCGTTTGTTTACGCGGTTAAAACTTTCACTTACCCACTTCCGGTTTAGGTCGGGCAATACCCGTAATTATTGCGTCACTTCATAAAATCTATATTGTTTATAAAAATCTACAAGTGCCTTTAGATTATCTTCAAACTTCAAAAGAATAGATTGAAAATATACACATAACAGGCCCGCATAACATAGTTAAAAATGCGATAATAACTAATAAGCCTTTAATTATAAAAGAGAAAAAAAAGTAAAAGAAATAAATTTAGGTATATATACCATAATTTAGTTAAAAACCTGTATTTTATCGACTTTTTTTGTTAAATACCTTATCGATAGTTACCGGAAACGCCGGAATCGTAAAAATACACCGATATTATGCTGTTAGTATTCGATTCTAATTTTGTACGCTCTGCTTGGAGATAACCTTGGTTTCTTTACTACTGTTGCTTTTATTTTAAAATTAAAAATGTTAATATTCTATCTATGTTCTATCTATTTTTTTATTATTATTATTATTATTATTATTATTATTATTATTAACAAAATTATAAATCCTATATTCTGCAAATATGAATTTAAGAGGTTAGAGTACTCATTTAAATTTTGACTAATACTGCTTTAACTGATATTTAGAGCACAAAACTGCACTAGAACTTCTGACTCAACAAAGTGAGAAAGTCTTTGATCATCACCATAACCAACCTTGGTAACATCAGGTATGCCTGTAGTATTGAGGACTTTATGTCGAAATGCCAAAGCTGGAAAACTGTCTCCTGATGTTAAGTAATCTTTGTAAAGAAGGTCCATCAAGGGCAGATGGTATTCTGGCAGCTGAGGATAACTCTGGGTTACCAAGCCAACCAAGTGCCAATCTAGTTTTTCAAATAGGTCTGGATACACGTGCCTGTGGATTAATAGAGGAGAAAGTGAACATAATTCAAAATATGTATACAAAATTAATATTTATTGTACAATAAAGTTTATTACAAAGAGACCATAAACTTTGGTGAGGAATATATTAAAAAATTAAAGATATACAGCATTTTCCTCTTTGTTAAAAAAACCCAACAACAATCAGTTTTGCCCCTAGATAAATGTAGTAGGTTATCAGCTAATATCTCTGAATTTTATTAGCATTGCTGGAACTGAACAATTAATAGCCAATTTTAGTCTTATTCAAGTATTCTAGCTTCTTAAATGACCCAATATTAATATAAATTGCATTGATTGTAATTTCAAAAGTATCCATCATCCCCCAAAGTATGCAAGAAGATTTGAACTTCTGTTCTGATCTCAACTCTCCACCTCAAACAAGGTTCTGTTTCTACAAGAAACATTTTTTTTTTTCATTTGGAAACATAACTTGTGTATTAATTTCAACAAAGTATTTTTAAAAGTACTATATCTTATTTTTATGCAAATTCGTTTTCAATTTAAAAACACCCTTACTTATAGCGGTAAGCTGGTGGGCCAGTGCTGAAGAAATAAGGATACTTGTTGCGGTCTGACATGTCTCGCCTCTGAGCACCATAGCTCACCATTAGTAAATGAAAGTGCTGAGACAGAGAGGCAATTCTTTCTGCAGCGTCAGAGCAGCCTGGTCCTTTATAATGCAAGAGTGCAGAGATTTTTGATTTTTTATTTCCAACTTTCAATAACACAAGTCTGACACCAAATTCATTGAGGTCTCATGTCAATCTGAATAATTTGAAGGACTGATTTTACCTTGGCTTCTCTAAGACGAAAAAAATAGAGAATTATCAAAATTATCAGAGGCGATGACTGAGATCTTTTGAAATGTCAACAGTCTCCCATTAATATATTTAAGAGCTGAAATATTCATATTTGAATTCCAAAGCTTTTCTTCGAAAATTGAGGGTTTAAAATTATTTTTTTTTAAACGCAAAATCCCTTTATAGACGCATTATCTTGCACCAAGGTTTTTCATTCTTCATAATGAAATTGAATCCTCTAACCAGTAAATTTTGTGTATAAGGACATTTTAACATCTTTCTGATCTAATCATGACAAACATTTCCAAAGATAGAACTGTAGCTCAATCGAGGAATCTTTAGTTTCTTTTCTTATCAAGTTTATTAACAATTTGTTATATTTCTGATAATATCAAAAGTATGAGTCTGCTTCAAAGCTATGCTTTAATATGTACTATTATAATAGTTTAGAGGCATTACCTTGTAAAGAAGACCATTATTACAATAAATATTATATCTTCAGAAATACTAATAGAAACCTTTACCCAGAATACCAGCAATAGGTGGCTGCCGTCTCTGAATAGCTATGAACTGACCCATAGCCGTATCCCGTTCGCATTTAGTGTCATTGACAATCATTTCCAGCCTGTAACTTGGAAGAGTGTCTGGGTCCCTATTTACCATT
The DNA here is from genome assembly GCA_003991915.1 of Elysia chlorotica. NCBI lineage: Eukaryota > Metazoa > Mollusca > Gastropoda > Plakobranchidae > Elysia > Elysia chlorotica. The sequence goes on along the minus strand of RQTK01001367.1, from coordinate 91,204 downwards.
TCAAGTGCAAGCTCTGCAGCTGGGTAAACAAAACAAATTAAATATAGCCTTTGAAATACGAAAATGAACTTTCATAACAATGACTTCAGTTCATTACGTTATGTACAACTTTTCAAACACATCACATCTTCTGCCAATTTTACTTAACATTTTTTAAAATTCTTTGCCCCAAACCCAAGCCACAGTTATAATAGAAGCCTCATCTAGCACCTATAAGCATATATCCAGACTCCCCAAACACTATTTGCTTCCAAACCTCTAAATCAAGGAAATATTATTTTCATTCTTCACATGTAATTCCGTTTCTGTTTTCTCTTGCTCTTTTTCTCACATTCCCTCTCTCTCTCTTGATTTTCTATCCTTCAATGCCTCCTCCTCCTTCTCTCTCTCTCTCTCTCTCTCTCTCTCTCTCTCTCTCTCTCTCTCTCTCTCTCTCTCTCTCTCTCTCTCTCTCTCTCTCTCTCTCTCTCTCTCTCTCTCTCTCTCTCTCTTCTCTCTCTGTCTCTCTGTCTGTCTATCATATTCTCTCTCTCTTCTCTCTCTCTCTCTCTCTCTCTCTCTCTCTCTCTCTCTCTCTCTCTCTCTCTCTCTCTCTCTCTCTCTCTCTCTCTCTCTCTCTCTCTCTCAACTCCAGCAGATGCACAAATTCAAATAGACTTTACCTTTAACTAACCCCATTTCTGCCCAATCAGTGCCAGTCAAGGGAAATAATCCACCAAGATAAATCTTTGGTTTCTCTTTTAAACTCTGAGGTAGCCAGCTGCCCCACCTGGAATTACATAAAATCAAGATATATTAATAAAAAGTAGAAGTGTTGCGTAAATTATATCCTTTTGAACAATTATAAACAACTTCTGATCAATTGCCTAACCTATATGAAAATCCATAAGAAATGGGGCTGACCTTTTTTTCACAAAAGTCATGTTATGCTTGTAAGTCGGCTAGTGTAAAAAGATATATTATAATAGGTTTATGCTCTAGCCCTATCAGCAGATTGCCTAAAGCAACAAAAAATACAACTGTCACTGTGATTTTGTTCAAGTTTTTTTTGAGAGACAGAGGTCATCCCTATTTCCAAACCTACCTCTTTGGGTTGTCCTGAACCCATTTGCAGGCTACTTCCTCCAAAGTTGGAGCTAACTTTCTCCTTATAGATGCTGTTTCATGTTTCATGGCAAAATGTGAAGATTTTAAAGCAACATGTGCTGCATGTGAGTAGGAGTGGTGTGAAGAATAAGAAGCCAAAGCTAACAGCTGATCATACTCCAGATCTGTGAAAGACATCTTGGAAATGATGTGGTAGGCTTCTGGTGCACCAGACTTTAGTGGACCCCACAACACTTTGGTTAGTTGATTTACAGGAAAATCACAATCAACAGGAGCCTGGGAATTTAACCAAAAGTTATCTTTATTGAACTGCATATAAAAAAAAAATAAACTGCAAAATTTGTCTTTAAAAAAAAAGCCTTAAAGGTAAAAAGATTATTAGTAATCAAAGTCTGGCCAGAAGAATTATAGTGAGATGAGGTATTAGTGCAAGCCTACATAATAATATCCAATGTAAGTAAAAATCCTCAATAAGGTAAGATTTCTTACATCTTTGTGTTGTGCATGCGTCTCTGGAAAGTTGATCCTTGTGAATAAACCAGTGGCAGTCAGAACATTTGGGTGCCAATTGAAAAACATAACAGCTTTTCCAGCCTCCGCCTTTTGCTGCACATAACTGGAGAGCTGATCTCCAAGCCAAACAATATCTACATACAAATTCAAGCTTTCTATCTGTGACTGGAGAATACCTGTATCAATACCTGGTGATTGCAAAGGGAAAGAATATTAATCAGGTTTTTCATCTTATATTTTCATACCAAACAAAAAAAAACAAAATACCAAATTATACATACCTTTGCTTGACTTAAAATAAGTTTATTGAGTCAACAAAAATGTATTCATTTTTTATTAGTGCATCTGCATGACCCAAGTCAAATGAAACCATGTCATTACTTCTTTTTGATAAATGTTGTTTTTCCATGCCTCCGTGTATTTTTTTTTTCTGTTTTGTATGAAAATAAATAACAAACTAAATAAACCAAAACAACGGTTTGTAATGAAAAAAAACACATTATATGTAATAAAACAAATCTGTACACTTGTTATTAAGATTAAAAATTGTTTAAAAAATCGAATCATTATTAGAGTAAACTAATTAAAGGAAAAGTGAAATAAGAAAGAGAGATTCCAGAAGAGAAAATCCTACCTCATATACACAATTAACTATTAATCTGATGAATGGAAAATTATGTGAATAAGAAGTTAAATCAAAAGTAGGGAATGATTTTTTTCCCAGTGTCTAGACTTTAATTGTTTACATTCAATAAAAGGTGAAAAAAATCATACAAAAATGAGTAGGCCTACAAATATAAAAACTAAGCCTTTATGTTCAATGCACATTTTAGATTTTAGACATGTAGTTGAGAAATATCTTCTTTGAGCCTCACTTCACCTACATCATATTCCTGTATTCAATATTATTATAAAATGAATAAAATAAACTATACAAAGTTTTCCCAACTTAGACAAGATTCATTATATGCTCAAAACAGAAATAAAAAATACTCATTATTACCATTATATGAAGCAAAGAGAGTAGCACATTTCCTGCGCGCGCCATGACATTTGCTATTTTTGTAAGCACGTCGTCGATAGCCGGGCTGGAGCTTTTGCAACTCTGGATCTGACCACAAGGAAAAAACGCGAGTGAGCCTCGTAGTCTGGAGAGCGCGCCAATGGTCCAGGACATGCTTTCCTGAGGACCATAGGCTCTCCATGATGGATGTCGGAAGAAACCAGCCCATCCTGAGGTAAAAATAACAATCTTAGTCAGATCTAGGCAATTGGTAGACAAGATTTACTTTTATTTAGAGAAAGATTGTTTTTTAAATGTTACCTAGTGCCTCTCTTAAACTCTTGTCAGTTATACTTATAACTAAAAAAGAAAAATTCTAAAGTCTTTCATATATGTGAAGACTAGGAAGGACTTTCAAAAATAGCTCTTAGCTCAAAACACATATTGCATGCAAAGCAATGAAGATAAACCTTTTTACATTTTATATAAAGTTTTATTTATTTATGTCCATATAAAACTAATAGAAGTAATAATATTTTTTTTAAATGCTCAAAACATCATCTTTAATTGACTATATTCTACATGGTTTTCAAGTTTCTACATTTTGAAAAAGTGGAAACAACGTTATATAGTGAAGTTAATTACAGAAACATGCAGGAAAAGGGGATAAAGTAAGAATAATTTTTACCCTTCTATATGTAGCCTATTTTTTTTTTAATTTTATAGTTTAATTTTTGTAACAACTTTCCTATTCTTTTCAAAATTAGGTTAATTGTTAATTAACACTCTTAGTGAACTTTAACATATCAGCATAAAATTCTGTCCTTGACTTATGGAGCAGAGAAATCAAATTTTATTTCCCAGGTTGAAAGAAAAACATTGAAAATATGCGAAAATTCTGACCTTCCCTGGGGTCCCAAAGGCCCAGCATCGACTAACTGACCAGTGTCCAGCCAGTGAGCCTTGTTAAATCCCGCAACCATCCAAGCCTCCATATTGACCATGGTATCAGGGACTTTCCCCATTGAGTTAACTTCAGGTGGCTGACAATGCCTGAAACAGTTTCTTAACAAGTTAAATTTCCTCAGTTTTTTTGTCTGTGTGTATCTAAAAATGTATTGGGCCAGGAATAACATGTTGAGAGAGGAAAATTGCCTGACTGCGCTATGGATTAATACAACATAATTAAGTTCCAATTTTGGATTTAACCTCCAGTGGAAATCTGAGTCCCATTCTTAACACAACACCAGTGACGCAAATGGCATTCTGCAGCAGGTAATAAACAGTCAATAAAAATCAATCAAATAAGTAATTTTAAAACGTCATTCTACTAATAATAACTTTCACTTAAGGTATGATTGAGAGAATTTTTGCTTTTGATCACACCCAAATATGGTGACTCCATGAAAAGTTGTTTGTTCTTTTTTTAATGTACTAATACATAAAAAGCCATTTAAAAAGTTAGTCTTACTTGGAAACGGTTGTCCCTGAGACACGGTTGAGCAACGCAGTGATGTTCTGGTTCTCATATCTGTAGCAATGTTGAATCTTTACTTCAGGATACCCAGCAACAGACTGGAAGTGGAATCAGAAAACAAGTGCATAAAATGAAATAGCCCTCCTCTCCATAGCATCATTTTTTTTCATGGCACAAATTTTTGAAAATGTTCTTTATAATAGGATCAATTGGTTTCTTAGTACCAAGGATAAGAATGAGAATTAGAACAAAGGTTGGGCTATGGGTGAAATAGAAATGGGTGTTTTTGTAATTATTTTTAAAATGAAAGTTCTACAAGAGATTTTAAATTACAAAGTTGTATTTTGCTCGCGTATAGTTCATATTCTATATACAAATGTAGACTAAATAAGATTTCAGTCATGCTTGAGTAGATGACTTTATGGGTATCTGATGTTTATAATTCCAAGTAAGCCTACATACTGTACTATAATCACCACTAAAGCTTATACCTTCACAATTAGACGAAGATACAATTAAAAGAAACCTCCATTTCAACAATCATATTATTCAACGACGATAGAAATATTTATCTCACACAAAGTACAAAAAATTCCTCATCATTCGTGAAGATTGTGTAGAATATCATTCTACTATTACTTTCAATAATATATAATAATTATTTGTTTCTTCCTGTGTTTTCTGTGCAGGTAACTATTGGGAGATAAAGTCTGCTCGCAAAACTCAATTCAGCCCGCTATGTGCCAGCCCAAGCTTGTCTATAACGAGACTACCTTGCATACCCAATCGCATGTTTTGACGTCCTACCTGGAGAAGAATCTTGAGGATGCGATTAGTGATGCGGTGGGAAAGCCGATCACTGTCTTCTATGACGATTTTCAGGCTCTGATGGTTGTGATAAAAGTAGTTCGTTTGATGCACAAACAGCTCATCTGTTATGCAAAAAAAAAATTAGATGAGTTAAGAAAAAAAACAGTGTTTCTAGTTTCATCACAGTACATCGTTCAAGCAATCATTATACATATTATATATAAAGTATACTGTGTAATGAAACCTTACCTATCTATGAACTCTTGAACGATAATTTTCCTTTGAATATGAGAATATCCACATTTTTTAACATTTCTAGGCCCATAACATTGTTTACGGTTCCAGTATCAGTAGTCAAATTACATTCTCAAGTTTACAAGGCGGTATATCATTGTCATACCCTCATGTTCACTGAACGGTTGCTTCTTACCGGTATTCCTAATGTTGCAGGAGGATTGATCCGCGCTGGCAGCCGAAGCTCTTTGGACCAGCACAGAGAGGGGGGAAACTCCCAGCAGTAGCACGAGGGGTAGCAATGGCCACAGAAAGCAGACTCCAAAAAAAGTGTTCGACTTTTTCTGGAAAGGGATTATCTTTTGTTCTGTGCCAGTGTGGCTCACCATCTCACCAGGATGTCACCTTGAAGGTAGACCGTCTGACATAGATATATGGGATGCTTCTCAGTCCCAAACCTTATGAGAATTATTTATATGGTTCACATACCATATCATAGGTTCTACTCGTTTGACCGATCCATTGATACATGGCTGTTGCAATAAGAAGTGTTTACATGTATTTTTTAGAACAGCAGCTAACAGGACAAGCGGCCAAGCGATGAAAAGCCGGTGGTTTTGGTGATGTCTCTTAAACGATGGGAGGAGGCAGGGATCACGCTTGGGGTCCGCTAGGAATAGCAAAAAATAACACTGAAAAGGTGCAAAAAAAAAATTGTTGTCAGTGATGGCAGGGAAGAAAGTTGGCATTTTACCTTAAACAATGGTAACGATTGTTCTTTGATCAAAAAAAGTGAAACTCTCTTCTAGGATTCCTTAAAGAGGGTCCTTTACAGCCAAGGGTTCTAAGACCCATAAAGTCTAACAATATTTTTTGCTGCCACAAAGAGATGGAGCGAGGTCCTCCATCTCTTTCTCAGTTGATCACATTGTACTGACACCGTAAATTAGGCGGGGACGAGATCTAACAAAGTGCGTGAGCCGACGGTGAGTGTGTGACAGAAGCTGGGTTATCTAATTTGAAGCCAGCTAGTCCCGATGGCAAAGATTATTAACAATGATTCCTGATAAATTTACTGCAATATTTCAAGTCTCTTCACAGTGGAGAACACCATCTCATTTATTTTCAGCATTGATTTCGCTGCCCGACACCCAAAATTAAGGGTGTGCGAAGACGTAACGCTAAATGAAACAACCATCCGTGTTGTACCAAATAGAAATTATAAATCAACAGGTCAGTGATCTTTTTACTACTCCGGTCCCAAAGTATGGAACAACCTTCTCCAAAACATAAGGGAGGTACCTTCCACGGATACTTTCAATCGTATGCTAAAGTTCTACCTTTTTTATGATTGAAATGGAACCGGTGACAATGTTTTAAATATCTATAACAATTGTTGTTTTTTAATGTACCGGTAATATTGTATTGTGTCAACATTGTATGGTTATTTTTCTTTTGTAAATGTGATAATGGAAATTGTTAAGCGCATTGAGCATGATTGTTAATGGAAGTTTGCTATATAAAAACAATATATTATTGTTATTGTCATTATTATTGTTGTTGTTGTTGTTGTTGTTGTTGTTGTTGTTGTTGTTGTTGTTGTTGTTATTATTATTATTATTGTTGTTGTTGTTATTATGTTATTCTACTACTACTACTACTACTACTACTACTACTACTACTACTACTACTACTACTACTACTACTACTACTACTACTACTACTACTACTACTAAGGTAAGGCGATGGGTGCCGAGTAGAAGGTGCGGGTTCGATCCCCGTCCATGTCATTTGTCTAAAAATGTGTCTTTGTCTACTTGTCTTATCTGTTGGTCTAAGCTAGACCTAGGTTTGTGGCTGTCCCTTTCTAACCTATTTTCACATTATTCCCTCAGTCGCTCGCATCATTATTTGTTCCCTAGGTCTAGCTCCGTCTGTTAAAGCCTCTATAGTTGTTGGCCTGCTTCTCTGTATCATAATTCTATTATTTATTCTGGCCAACATGAATACTTCGGATCCTATAGAGAAACTAGTTTGTTCACGTTCTGTAATAAAAACTTGGACAGGTCTAACTCAGCAAAGTACGATTTCTCAGTCAAGGCAAGCTGTGTGTAAAGCCCTCTGACAGAAGCTTTCATTTTTGTGAAAGCCTATGGCAGAGTGGTTAAGCACACTGGTCTTCGCCTTGGCAAGGCGATGGGTGCCGAGTAGAAGGTGCGGGTTCGATCCCCGTCCATGTCATTTGTCTAAAAATGTGTCTTTGTCTTATCTGTTGGTCTCAGCTAGACCTAGGTTTGTGGCTGTCCCTTTCTAACCTATTTTCACATTATTCCCTCAGTCGCTCGCATCATTATTTGTTCCCTAGGTCTAGCTCCGTCTGTTAAAGCCTCTATAGTTGTTGGCCTGCTTCTCTGTATCATAATTCTATTATTTATTCTGGCTAACATGAATACTTCGGGATCCTATAGAGAAACTAGTTTGTTCACGTTCTGTAATAAAAACTTGGACAGGTCTAACTCAGCAAAGTACGATTTCTCAGTCAAGGCAAGCTGTGTGTAAAGCCCTCTGACAGAAGCTTTCATTTTTTTACTACTACTACTACTACTACTATTATTATTATTATTATTATTATTATTATTATTATTATTATTATTATTATTATTAT